>VDFB02039832.1:0-80393 GCA_007258455.2 Sequoia sempervirens | reverse complement strand
ATATATATATATATATATATATATATATATATATATATTAAATTATCAATTATTAGAAGAGGGAGTTGTACCTCATAAAATTCAAAGAGGAAATGTTTCTTATTGAATTAGTTTACTCAACTATTAGAAATTGAATTGCATCTAATTTGGACAATAGAGTAAATAATTATATGTTAAATAAGGTGCAACTATGTTAACCAACGTCCTAAGCATGAATTGACCTGCATAAATTCCTTGGTGACATTCACTTGATTATAATGGACTCCTCAAGATTGACACTTTTCAATAATAACCATTTAGGGTTTCTCCACATTAATTCACCTTGCAATAAAACATATTTCTAGGTTACAAACTTGAGAGTTTATTGTTTGATTTTCCAATAATATCATGTGGACAATTTAGATCCTCTAAGTAATATATAACATTAATATACCATGGATCATTTCTCAAAGAACAAAGAGTGGGGGCAAGATTAATAATTACGTTGTTTGTCTCGACTACTAAATTTATCTTAGCCATAAGCTTGCCCAAACCTTGCAATTTTGTGTTAAACTCATACTTTCTTAATCTAGTTGGGCATATTCATTGAAGCCTCTTGTTGGGTGAAGATGTCCTTCATTGTAATATGTGGCACATATGCAATGATCTTAGCAAATATGATATAGGACTTGAAATTCTTGACTACCTTAACAACTTCATACAATACTTTTCCATGATAGAGTTTTGATTCAACACATTAGAGAGGCCTTTTAAAGAAAGCAATGATTGTGGTTGTTCAAAGCCATCCTTGTTTTTTGTAACAAGACAACAATTATAGTGTAGAGTGTTGCAAAGGAAAACAATTGAAATGACTTTGTAATTAGGGTTGGCCACAACTAGTACTTGCTTGAGGACCTATTTGATTCATAAGAAAGATTTAGTTGGTTCTTTATCCCAGCTAATTGCTTGTCCCTTTTTTTAAATCTTGAAAATGGCATTAGCCTTCTCAACAAAATTTGGGATAAATCTCCTTAGAAAGTCAATTTTCCCAAATTATGATTGTATGCCTTTAATAGTTATGGGTTGTGAAATGAGATAAATGGCCCTGAATCTTCAAGATCTATTCTAATTCCTTAAATACGATATGTCTTAGCAACTTGCTCTCTTCAACACTAAACACACATTTCTTGGATTTAGTGAAATCCCATACTCTAAGCATCTATTGAAAATGAGTTTTGAGTACTTGCAATGGCCATCCCTATTTTTATAAAAAGTTATGAAGTCAATCTAACAAACCACCATTATGTCATCAACGAAGCCAACAAAAGCCATATCCATGGAACTCACATTCTTAGGATCAAAATACATCATTACAACCCCCCATGGTGTAGTGAAAACCATCTTGTGTTGTTATAAATCCTTGACAACCACTTTATTGTATCTTGAACAATCATTCATCATGGACATAAGATCTAACCCTACCACTCTATGTAATAAACAATCTATACTTTCTAGAGGATGATTGTCCTCTAGAGACTTGATGTTCAAATCTCTAAAGCCCACATGTAAAAAATATCATTATTTTTTCTTTCCTACCAAGACAAGGTTAGTTGAGATGATTTTACTTTACTATCTTCTTGAAGTCATGATCTTAGTCTCGAATTCCTTCTTTGGAGCTTCTTGGCCTTGTTATAGGAAAATTTGAGTTCTTTCTTAAGATCATCTTCTTCATTATCTTTGATGTGTTCTTTCAAATCTTTTTCTTGTCTTGTATCTTAATCCTCCTTTACTTCCATCATCATAAAAATAATCTCCTCTTTATCACTATTGAAGAAGCTTCCATACACATTGCTTCCTTTGAATGAGCTACTTGTTTCTTGAACGTAGAGACTCTTCTTATGCCTTTGAATATTCTTCCTTCCTTGCTTCCATCGTGCATCTCTTTTCTTGTTATGATGGTATTTCCTTTCTTTCCTTTTGTAGTAATCTTCTTCCTCTTCACTACTCTCACTTTCAACTTGTGGACATTTAGAAGCAAAATGACCTATTCTACCACAATTGAACCATCTAAGAGTAGATGTACCTTTATGTTCATTAGAGCATTTCTTGTACTTTCTTACAGGTGCTTCTTCATCACTTGAACTTTCACTCGATATATGTCCTTTATTCTTCATCATAAATCTACAATAATTCGCTTTTAGGTCCGCTCATAAATCTGCAATAATCTGCTCTTTTGATATGCTACAATTCCTCTAAATTATGCTTATTAAATCTCTTCAAAATTGCTCAAATAATCTTCATAGATCTACTCAAACAATCTTATAAATTTGCTCAAAGTTTGCTTTGATTGAGAATGATATTCATTAATTACTTGTTGAAATAAACCTCAAATGATCTTTTTATATATGCTAATGCACCCATTTACCAATGGTTACATCCCTTCATATTGGTCAGCCAAAGCAACATATAAATTTTTGTTTGCCTTGCCCAAAGTTGGGTGCACCTTCCTAGAGGGGTCAACCCCTATAATAAATAAACTTTTATTTTTATTTTCAAATTAAAATCCCCAAGATGAGGCGCCACTAAGAGGGGTTCGACCTCAAGTAATTTATTTTTATTTAATTTAAAACCTTAATTTGGGCGCCAAGAGTAGATAAGGTCATCCATCAACAAGGTTATCATGAAAAAACTCCGTTGACATTAATGACAACAATAATTCTAACAATAAACAATCCATACTTTTTCAGAGGATAATTGTCCTCTAGAGACTTGATATTCAAATTCCTAAACCCCACATGTAAACTAATATCATTATTTTTTCTTTCTTATTGCCCGACAAGGTTAAACATCCATGAAGAGTACCTAATGGGATTAATAATGCTCGCATCTTTTAGCTTCATCAATTATTTTTGCATTTGTAGGGCCAATGTTGGTTTAGTGGACCTTTGCTTTTATTTGAATGGCTTGGCTTCAGGATGTAGTGGGATGGTATGCTAAATAAGTTTTCTCTATAATCCCTAAGCTCATCATAAGACCAAGAAAAAAACTTCCTATATTCCTTAGCAAGGCAATTAGAAGGCATCTCATTGCTAGCTTCAACTTCCTACAAATGCACATCATCTTAGGAGACAATTCAATACTTAGGCTAGCACCTTCGACATCTACCTCACTAACTAGTTTACTTCTTGCTTTGTAACAATCAACCCATGTTATTGATATCTATTATATGCCCATTATGAGCTCCTCTATGTAATTTTGAAACATATTAGGTTATCTGAAGAGTTTTTTTTGTTAGTTTGAGTCCTACATTGCTCTCAAAGGTCTATTTTCATTAATGTAAGTATGAATTAGTTGCTCATTTGAGCCATATTTGTATTATTTACGTAATATATGAAAAGTGTTGATTTAGGTGTCTTATTCCTATTGCTCCTCCTTTATGGCATGATTTCAAATAAATCTAAGGCTATGTGATTTAGTTGGCGAAGAAAGGAATAGCATCTACCATAATAGTAGCAAATAAGAGACAAGAATTGCAACAAAAGCTGAGTATGAGAATATTTTGAAGAGCTTTAAAGCTAATGATGACATACAAATTTTTTTTTACATGGAATTATCTGTTGTTGATGTCCCTTAGGATGAAAGGATGAATTTTTCCCAAGAAATGTCTTAAAACATTAGGATTAGAGATTTCAAAAATGAAAAAAAAATGCTTATAAAGAGAACGAATTTCTACTAGCACAATAGGATGGAGACCAAGCTCATTTTTTGCATAGATAAAATCCCAACCTAAGTTGGTCACATAAACAATTGGAATTCTAGCATTTGTTGTTGCTTGACATGCCACAAGGACATCTGAAATCACCAAATCAACCTTAATTGATTTTAACCACTCCACTTCTGTAGTCGGTATTGAGGCATTCATCTAATGATTTTGGAACTCCATCTCATAAGCCTCTTGATTTGAAGCATTCTTTTCATATTTAGAGCTATCATGAGAATGGTCCAAAAATTTACCTTCTTCTGTTGATGTCATATAGACGTTTGCATTAATTCTCTTATTGAAGATTAGAAGATTTGTAATTAACCAAAAGATCTTCTTCATCTTCATGCCATTCTAATTTTTCTTCATACTCATCAAAACTTTCCTTTGAAGTTTTGACCCTTGTTGCCCAACAACTTGCCTTTCATGGTCTATGTGAACAACCTTTTTTGTAATTTTCTATAGATATTTTGCTTGAGTAGCTATCAACTTAGCTTCCTTTTCCCTCCTTAGCCATTCATCACACATGCTTTGCATTCTCTTTACATCTTATATGCTATGATGCACAAAATTAGATTGTTTGTGGCTTGGATCCACAACCATTACCTCATGCTTATGTGAAGAATTCATACCTTCATGTGGCTGATTAGTCATTGTTGGTTTAGCCAACTCTATAACAACATATTATTGTTGTCATGAAAACTCATATGCCCCTCACTTGTGGATGCATGAAGTGATTCTTCTTTGTCAATATCATCATCCTGCTGAAGTGAACTTGTGAGCATGGCTTCATCTTCTTTAGGGCCTCCACATAAATGACTAGGTGTCCAAACTTCTAGGCAAGTGAAGCAACGTTGTTCTCTCTTCAACTAATTTTTGCTCTTCTTAGGATCACCTACATGTTGCAAATCACAAGGAAGAAATTCTTCTTTCTTTTCTTCTGCAAAAAGAGATTCTAACACTTTCAGATGCTCTAAAAACTTCGTTGAAGTCATATCATAATGTTTGAAATTTTGCATCATCTTTGTCAAAAGTTCCTGCATGGATTTCATTGTACTCATTGAAACACCAACATTCTAGTAACACAAAAAAAGATGATTGTTGGAAACAGACTGAAAGCAAACCTAGAATGAATTTTTCATAACTTTTGTAATTGAAAAATGTGTAATCTAACAGCAGGAAACCCCAACTGAACAAAAATATTTCTGCTGTTAAAATTTGGTGTTAGAACCCACTTACTGGCAGAATCTCTCGCTCTGATACCACTATAATAACCTGAGGCAATTTGGATGCAAAAAATTCCAATTTCACCAAATTATGTGGATAAGCATTTCATCAAACAATTTTCAGGTCACTGTTCTAGACCGGTTATCAGTGTGTTCCCAAGTATGTGATAAATGTTTATACCATATACTTCAAGCATGATCCTCCCACAATTTTCTTATTTTCAGAATGATAAATATTGCAAATGAGAACATATAATTAAATTCTATACCAATATATGTATCTAGTATAAATTTACAGAAGGATAATATTTGGCAACATATATCAAATTTAATGCACCATTACATAAATAAATTATATCTAACCTGGGAAATGGACATCTGAGAGTCGCAACTCTCCAACACCCTTTTCTGCGCATACACCAATGTGAATAGACTTTACAGAGGTCAGACCACCTTCAATTAATGTTACAACCCATATTAATGCTCATAAGCTCCTTAATTTCCACTGATGGTATACTAGGCTAGGCGAAGACTCCTTTTGACCTGATGACTGTTCAGTGTGCTTTACCACGTCACCTCTTAAACTCCCAATAAGATGCAACAGACTTAATTTAATTTTTGCATCCCATAAGAGGCTCGGGCTGCTCATGAATAAAGATTGCGCTATAGATATGGCCCACGATTCCTTGTAATAGTCCCACACATCAAATAATTCACATGAGAATATGAAATAGGAGTATAAGGACAGCGACTCATATGAAAGATAGGATGGAAAACTTGGAGTTCGATTAGCTTTAAGACTTTGGGGCGACTCCTTGTGACTTGTTGACCTCCAAAGACCACCACGTCCCCCTCCAAATCAGTAGATGAAATAATACTGCACTATTAAAAGGGGGGCGATTGTCACGAGTAGTTATAGCTAGCAATATTGAAGGTGGCGACTGAAAAAAAGACTTCTTTCTAGGCACGACATCCCTCATTATATATTTGATGCTTCCTCAAACAATATTGATTCTAGTATTCCATAGGGACGCGTACTCTTCCAAAATCCACACGTTTCAGAGACGGGGACGTCTCATGGATGCGGGGACGGGTGAGAAATGTCCCCCCACCGTATCGCCACCTCCATGGGACTCAGAGAATTTGAGGAAACGGCAGGGATGTCTGGTCGTCTCGAAGACACATAGCCGTCCCTCGAGCATCTCAGAAATGCCCAGGCATCCCCCACGTTGGGATGTTTAAAAAAGCACTTTTTTAAATTTTCATTGACTTTTTTTTGGAATATGAGCCTTGGGCCGAGCCCTAAAGGCTTGTGGGACCCCTCTAAAAGCCCATAAGCACAACAAAACACTCTCATTCTTTATTTTTTTGCTCACATATGCCATTTGATGTTTTGCAACAGCTAGGTGAAGAGGAGAGAAACCAGTGAGATGAGTGAGTGAAAGAGTGAGTTTGAGGTGTTGCAAGTGCAAGAGGAGTGAGAAGGAGAAAGAAGAGGAGGAGAAGCTTTTTACACCAACTTAGAAGGATTTTTCAAGCACAAGGTAGGCTTTTATGACTGTTTTTTGAAGTTTTTTCAATTTATTTTTTATTTTTTTCTAAGTTTTTAGATTCATTTTTAAAATGTAGTTTGATGTTGAATCTTACGATGGGCATTGAAATGAACACATGAATATGCATTTGCAGCCATGTCTATGAAATTATGATTAAAAATTTAATCATAATTTCATAAACATGGCTGCAAATGCATATTCATATTTTCATTTCAAGGCTCATTGTTCATTTTTCATCTTTCCATCAAGATTCAACATCAAATTTTAAAATTTTATTTTCAAATTTGTTAAACTAGGCTGAAACTAGGCACTTATAGAATTTATTTGTTTATTGTAATGTCACAATGAGCTCTCATGACATTAGTGAGGATGAGTTTCATTCTCATAGTGATCCTGACACTGAATATGCTCTTGAGGCTGAGGGGAGTGACCATGGGGCTGAGCTTGAAGCCCAAACTAGTTCCATGGAAAGTGAAGCAAATACTTTAGAGTGCCCTTCTGTAGTACTGAAAAGTATGCTAAGGGTCCTTTTGATCGCAAATCCCCTCTCAGACAATTTGCAACAAAATTACCAAGCAAGCAAGGGGCAACATTTTGTGGCACAAGGAGGTGGAAGTGCCACTTTTGTGATGTAGAGTGGTTTGGGAGCATCACTAGAGTTAATACACACATTCTTTTCATTAGAAGAAAAGGTGTGGAGATATGTTCTTATTTGGCAAAATCGGAAAACCTCAAATATAGAGTTGAAATAAATAAGTTATGTGGTGTTTGTGATGATATTCCAACTGCACCTATGCCTACTACTTTGCTTCATAGGACACATCTTCGCCATAGCCAGCCACAAAGTTCCAACCATACTTTGCAAACGAGAGTAGGAGGCACACCAGGTTCTTCCAATGCCTATGCAGGAGAGGGGATGGGAAACAAAAATTGCAAAGTCAAACTCAAAGTAACCCCATAGCATATTTGTTTATTGTGCAGCTCAAGGATGACATAGATGATGCCATTGGCAAGTTCTTTTTTGCCGATGGTATCCCATTTCATGTTGCCTGATCTCCTTATTATAAGGAGATGATATCGATGGTGGAAAGGGGAGGACCATCATATATGCCACTAAGTGAGACCAAATTGAGGACCACGATCTTGGATAAGAACTATTCCAAGATCAATTTGTTGATGGAGAATATGGAGTGTTGGGTTAAGACAAGATGCAACATAGTCATGGATGGGTGGACGGACATTAGCCATCGCCCACTCATTAATATCATAGTTACATGTACTGAGGGCCCATATTTTCTTAAGGCAGTTGATTGTTCAAAACATTGCAAAGATGTTGATTTTCAGTTTGAGGTCCTCAAGGAGGCTGTTGAGGAGGTTGGACCACAAAATGTGGTTCAAATAGTGACAAATGCAACACATGTGTGCAAAGCTGTGGGGAGACTTCTTGAGGCAACTTATAAGCATATTTGGTGGACTCCATGTTGTGTGCATGCCATGAACAATGCACTCAAGGACATGGGCAGGATTGGTATTAGAGTAGTGGTAAATGATGAGAGAGATGTGTAGATGTTTATCTGCAACCACCACACATCACATGCACTCTTCAAGACTTTCTCTAAGGAGTTCTTGAAACCTACTGATACGAGATATGCTTCTTATTTCATTCTCTTGGAGAGAATGATTGAGTTGTAAGAGGCACTGCAACTCATGGTTATGATAGTAATATGGAATATGTGGGCCAGGTCTAAGACAAAGCAGGGGAGAAGGGTGGAGGATAGAGTGAAGAGTGATGTGTTTTAGAGTGATGCACAATATATTGTCTCCATCATTACTCCAATTTTCCAGGTTATCAGGTATGGGGATGTGGATGCACCTAACCTTGGAGAGGTGTATGAGTGCATCAATTCTATGCATGATCAGATGAGGGTTGTTGTGCAAGAGGACCCCACATTAGCATTCTAGCATGAGCACATTCAACCAATCATTCATAGAAGATGAGAGAAGCTCAACACTCCCTTGTACATGGCAACCTATGCATTGAATCCTAAGTGGTACAAGACTAGGCCTGGTAGAGTGACACTGGTAGAGGATGCAGAGGTGAAGGCAGGGTTCTTCAAGTGCATTGAGAAGATGTATGATGTTGTAGGTGCCGGCACGATTCACACTGAGTAGACCAAATTTGCCACTCTTAAGGGTTATTCAGATGTGACCAAGATGGATATGGCAACTATGGCACAGGAGGACCCAATTTTGTGGTGGATTTTCCATGACTACCACTCTAGCCATCTGATTGTTATCTTAGGTTTCTAGTTCTTCAGATACTAAGAGGAACTAGTCTACATATAGCTTCATCCACTCTCTTAAGAGGAACAAACTTACCTCTAAGAGAGTAGAGAAGCTTGTGGTTGTACATAGTTCTTTGCGTCTCATTGACCGCAAAACACTTGTGTACAAAGAGAGTCTAGCAACACAATGGGATGTAGAGCCAAAGGAGCCATCACAGATTGATGAGGATGTTTCGGCTTCAGATGTAGGGTTGATTGGTGTTAGTTTAGCAGAGCTTGACCACAAGGATTCCAATAGTTCGAGTGATGAGTTTGGGGATGATTAGAGGCCTCCCTTCACTACATTTTTACATTTTGTACTTATTTTGATATCAATGTATCATGCTACTCATTGTAATCATCTTTATGATATGATATTATGATGTGACATGTCATATTTTCGATATAATAGAAATCTCAAATTTGACAATTTTATTTTTCAAATTTTAAAATTTTATTTACTTTGTCTTTTAGTAATAGTATTCAAGTATTTAAAATGTTAGTATTTGCAATTTTACAATTTTACTAATTTGCCAAAGTTTAATTTGAAATGTTATTCTTAAACATCTTTTTATAACTAGTTATTCAAATACCATATGTATATCAACACAACCCCCCGTCGCCGTCCTCCCGCTATCCCCAAACTTAGACCCTTTGTCCCCCATCCCCAAAACCCGTCCCCGTCAAAAAACTCTGTGGAACACTGATCGATTCCTCCAATAATTGTGATATCAAAATGACCCTCTATAAATTTTGGAAGTAGCACGTTAGGTCCAAACCAAATATAATGCGTCTTAATGTGTTTAGCTAATTGTTCTGCAATATTAAACCCAATACTCTAAAATTTGTTTCCAAAAGAGACTTCACAAATTTTGCCGACTTTGCATGTAGAATTCCCTATAAAAATATTTAAGCACAAATACAAACCCTATCTCAATCCATCTCTAAAACTAAAATTGTCAAATGAAACCCCTCAATGCTCTTCTATAATCCTCCTAGAACTTTCCGAAATTTTAATATAAAATTCACTTTTAAAATATTAATTTTTTTCCCTCATAAAAGTGATTTATAATATTTTAATATTAATTATTTTTCACCATCAAAATAACTTTTTTTAATATTTGCTCCATTCTTTTAAATAAGTCACTTTAATAAATAATTAATTAATTAAATATAAATGCTCCAAATAATATTTGAGGACGTTTAATTTTGTGGTGACAAGTCGGAAATCGGGGACATTACAAAAGGAATCTTCCAAAGTCCTTAATATAGAACTAAATTTTGATGAGGCCTCAGGGAAAGCCTAAGTGCCATAGGATGCGTCCAGATCATTAGTAATGCTAACACATGCAAGTGACACAGCTGAAATTAAGGAATTCATAACAGTATACTTTGTTATATGGAATTTCTAGTTTACAAACTCATGCAATCTCCCGTAATAATGATTCAACTTTCTGATAGTCAATATTAATTTTTTAAGTTTCCACATACAGAAGGTCCACCTTCAATTTAACTCCTAAGTCTTTCATCATATTATTATAGATAGCTAGAGTACAAGAGTCTCAGAACTTTATCATTAAATTCAGGGCCAGTTTGTACCCCCTTATTTAGGAAAATAATTTTTGGTCAGTTTTGTCTAATGCAAAGTATTTTATTTTTAAATTATTAGACCCAATTGTAAGCTGATTTCAGAAACATCCAAATTCTTTTGCAGAATTAAATTTTCCTGAACTTTATTAGTTTATAAGTAATGAAATCAATGAATCCAGTACAAAAATATATATAGAAGGGTGTTGCTACATTTTTACAATGACAATAATCTAAAATCTCATGTCAAGCTAACACGAGAAAATTTATTATACAAAGTTACAATCAACATCGATTAGTTGCAATCATAATAGTGTATAAATGAGCATAAAGTAATGAATTACTTCAATAAGCATTTACAACATTTACTGGTAGCAACAGATATTTAAGCTGAGCAGTGCAAAATTTACAATTCAAACTGGGTAAATGAACAAACCCAACAAGATGATACTGTTCCAGTTTGGATTTGTATAAATATTGAATTACAAATCAACGAAAGCTCTGGTAGTGCACTAATTCAAATGCTCACCTTTGCCATACATTTCATATGGAATAAATGTGTAGGAGCAGATTTATAGATACATTATTTGGTGCCAGGATTTTCATACATAAAATTCCTGACATGAATTGGAACTACTCTCTGGCCTTTGCCAAGCTTATAAAAATTGGGCTCTGCATCAGTTGATTCCATTCTACCAAGACATTGGTATAAGAACTGCTATTTGACTTTTGTCCTTTGGAAGGTCCATAACATGATATTCTTATCATTATGCGTGGTCACTATCTTGTTCAACCCCACAGCAACACATGTAATAGGACGCCGTATACTCTTTGGTATCCTATCTATTGGAGAACTAACTTTACTGACAGCACACTTGGCAACTAACCCACCAGAAATATTAACCATTTTGGCAGCTGGCACGTAGCTGGAAAGGATCTCACCATTTTTAGCATCAATTATTCGTAAAATACCGTCAATGCCCCCCAGTGCAAGTGTTTTTGAATCAATTGCTAGAGAATGAATAGAATATATCTCATTGGAACTAACTCTCGTCTCCCAAAGTTGCTTGTGGGTCCTGAACCAAAACAAAGCAACTTAAATAATCATAATTATATAACAAACAAAACCATCTTTTTCATTAGAAGCATCACAAATAAAATGCCGGACTGAAATGTTAGACTAGTTTACCTTAAACTCTATTTTATGGAGACTAACTTACATAAAATGAGATGTGAAATCCAATTACAAGTTTTACTGTCAACTGTGTAGTTGATGCATCTGAAAGTTGACTTGCTCAAAAACTAAGACATTTCTAAGTAATGTTACTCAAGCCATCTTCTGCAATGAGAATTTTTTCTAGGTTGATTCATATTTGCTGTTTAATCAAGTCCGTTAAATATGAATTTCAATGGGAAGGTTATAATTCCCCAAGATTATCCATATCAGTTTTTATTATTTTATTAACTAAAAAAATCTATATATGTTTGTATTGTGACCTTTTCACACATCACCCCATTGCAAATGGGGACCCCTAGTAGTTTGCTTCTTTTTAGGGTTTGCTTTCACACAACGGTTTCATGAGGTCATCATTTTGAGAGTTTCAAGTCAGTCTTCTGAGAGTCATCCGAGCCAAGTTGAGAATCCATGCCTGAATTAGTGCCTAAACGTCACAAAAGGGCTCAAAAGGTTCAGGAGACGAAGATCGCCTGTGCTTTGGGCCAATTTTGACACTTCCTATTTTTAGGGATTTTTGCTTTTTCGCTTTTTTCGTTTTTGGCATTTTTGGACCAAACTGGGTTCCCTATTTTTTAGGGATTTTGCTTTTTCTATTTTTAGAAAGTCAACCCTAGTAAATGAGTCAATATTTCCATTTTTAGAACAAAAAATCAGCCAAAAAAATTTTTAAAATCACTGAAAAATCAAGGTAAAAATCAAAAAATCAAGAAAAGCATGGAAAAGCAATAAAAAATCTGGAAAAATCAATTGAAAAATCATAAAAAATCAGACCTCCGGAATGAGAAAATCAAGATGAAAAAGCATGCAAATCCATGGAGAAATTAGCCTAAGTCTAAGAAATTCGCCCATGGACAAATGGCAAGAAGTTTTCAAAGTCCATCATGGAGGAGATGAGGAATGGCGAAGCATGGAGGAAGTCCGCCCCAGCATGGCAAAGAGGCAAGGAAGTTCCCCCAAGCCTTGGCCAAGAATTGGCATGCCTTCTCCAAAGTCCGCCCAGCTTTGAGAGGGGAATGGAAAGATATTTATGAAGTCCGCCCCACCATGGAAAGAAGTTGATAAAGTCTGCCTAGCCTGGGAAGAGGAAGGAAAATGAAAATTTGGCCAAGTCTGGAGGTCTATCAAGAGGAAAAATTGAAAATTCACCTAAGTGTGGATGCCTAGAGGGGGAAATTTCATGATTTTTGGCTAAGTGCAGAGAGGAAAATACATATGGCAAAGAGGTTAGAAAGTCCGCCCCAAGCCAAAAAGGATGGAAATTTCTCTAAGTGTACGTCCAAACACATGGTAAAGTCCGACTTCGCCTAGAGAAAATCGTTCAAGCAAGAAAAAAAATCGATTTTGGCATGCAAAATATGCCCCGCACAATTTGAAGTTTGCCATGGCAGAGGAAAATAAGAATTTGGCGTAATATTTGTTGGCGAGACGGCTAACTTGGCTAGACAAAAATTGAAATAACTTGGAAAATAAATATTTAGCCAAGAGAAAAATTAAAATAGCCATGGGTCAAAAATGAACGGGTTGAAAATAAATTAAACATTTTAACACTTTGGATAATTTATTTCCGACACTTAGAAATATAAAATGCCTCGGACAAAAGTAGAATTTGCCAGAGACTTTTAGAAGTAAAATTCATGGAAGAAAATAAATTATGCCGGAAAAAGAGAAAATTAAAATTCGCCATGAATTAATACTTGGAAAATTTTGAATTTAATTTTAATTGAACATTTAATATTTTTTCCAAAATATTGAAAATAAAAGATAAACATCTAGCAAAATCGAATTTTGAAAAATCAAAGGGATTTTCCTGGATAAGCTCACCATGGATTTTTTTCGAAAAAGAATGGAAACTTGCCTGATTGAAGAGAAGAAAACAAATCAAAATCAAGAGAAAAAAATGCAGTAGCTAAAACAAATCGAATTCTTCAGCATTATAATGAGTTTCAGCAACTCATTTTCACAAACTCAGCTGCAGAGAAGTTAATTAAGAAAGTTCGATTCTTCTGCAGGCAAGGTTGATTTTCTCAGAGGAAAGAGTAATTTTTACGCTGAGGGAGTAATTTCTTGGAGAAGTAAAATAATTTCTTGGCTGAAAGTCGAACTTCTCAGCAAAATTGGTGCACTGTCATTGGATTTTTGATTAAATTCTCGAAGTCTGAATTTTATTCGCAGCCAAAAGATTTTTCTTGAGGTTTGGAATTTGGTTGGCTAAATTTATCAATTCTTCTTCCATCTTTTTCATTCTGGCCAAGTTCTGGCAAAATCTCAAGCAAATTCGTTTACTTTCAGCTTGCTTTTTCGCAGAACTTCAATCTTTTAATAAGCTGAAAGTAAAATATTCGAATAAAAGGCATGGGAATAAATTATATTTTAAAGTCTCCATATTAATGTTAGTGTTTTTACTGCAGGTTAGTGACCACGGCAGGAGAACCATCAAAGAAGGTGTCGATGAAGTTCGCCAGTAAAGGGGTACAACAAGAGTCGAAGATCAATTAAAAATGGAAAAATGTTGCAGACACTGATCTTGGACATGTATACTTCGTGGAGTTCAAAAAGAGAGTATATGGACATGCTGGATTACTGACACCGATTGCCAGACGGATGGTGAGGAATGGAATTTTCTAGGCAGCTGGATTCCTGCCTACAATAGAATGTGCCGAGTTGATGGTAGAATGCGCCATTCATTATGATGCGTAGGAGAGACAAATTGTTTCACCAGACGGAAGGATTCTAGCTCACCTTGGCGAAGTGGCAATCCAGGAGGCATTTGGCATCCCGACACATCACCGGACCATTTATAAGACCAAGGAGGACGCCAAGAGATTATATGATGGCCAATCTGAATTGTGCACCACAAATATTAATAAATCATGGCTAGAGAAGCCTAGACCATCCATCCACAAAGAAAATGCCTAAGTTGCGTCGAACAGACTTTAAGGAGGATTATGGAGATATCATTTTGATGCTGAACAGGATAGCCGGCAATCCACAAGGCGCATATTTTGAGACGTGGATGTATTATTTTATAGATGAAATTACCTCTGGCGTGAAGATGTTCAATTGGTCTCGGATGATGAGCGACAATATCCACAAGCAGCTGATTAATTTGGAGAAGACCAAGTCTTTCCACATGAGCTCATATGTCGTCTATTTGCTGGCCAGAACGTATAGATACTCAGGACTTATATGCAAAGACAAAGTTGGCAATGGTGAGAACGAACTCAAGTCCTATGACTGCTACCCACAGCTTCAACTCAGGGAGAAATCTCATTTCAGGCGGGCACATGATGCTTTCCTTATGTATATCACGAGAATACTTCAAGGAGGAACTCACTAGAGGCTGAGTCACAAAGCCAAGAGCTTAATCAGTAGATATGGATCCTGGTTTATCCAGTTTTCAAGGTTCACGTATATTAAGATCCAGGGATTCACTGGAAATCCTTATAAGCTGCCTATCTATCCTACAAATAGGATGATTTTGCTCGAAGTCCTGAGACAGCTAGAAGATTACCAGAACATCTAGAGGCCAAGTAAGAAGGCGGTTATTACCTTCCCATTCTTTATTGGGAATATGTTGGAGTCTTGTCCGTCAGCACAAGTAGACGAAAGCACTAGGCTCGAAATTCAATGGTACCCATTCACAACTTATCGGTCCAGGGCCAATTTTGACCCTCATCATCACATTCGGACTGTGGATGGGAAAAGATACAAACACAAAGTAGACTTGGAGGACATCTGGGCAAATGCCGCTAATGAGTATGAAGTGATAAAGAGATTATGGTCTAGAGTGCCAGTGGATTTGATAAGAGCAACCGAACTTTGTCGGGTGCCCGATCAGTTGCAGGAAGATGGAAATTATGTCCAGCCGAGCTTCGATGAGAGCTGGCATCTTCCTTCCATGAAGTGGTCAAAGCTCGAGCTTCAAACTTGGCTACGTTGATGAGACCGGTCATTAAGTATTCTCAATGGTGGGTCAACCAACAGGTCTAGGAGTTGAGGCAGAAAAGAGTGACGCTGACGTATGATTTGTTGAGTGAGACAGAGTCATAGTCCTCCAACGCCGGCGCATCCCACAATGATGATTTGGTTGAGATTGCTAAGAAGAGGAAAGAAGTGATTGCAAATATAGAGCCTGTCCAGAAGAGACAGAGGATGGAGCCATCTCGTTCTGCAGCGTCTAGAAACATTGATGAGCTAGTAGCTACTGTAGACGAATCCTTGGTTGAGATGATGAGACCTTTTGCAGTTCACGAGAAGAACAATGAGTTGATCCAGTTGGATGACGATGAGCCCCCATCTCCTACAGGCACATAAGTACTGGGTTCGGATAATGAAATGGAAGTCCAAAATGATGATTTCGAAGAGGGAATGATTTCCACCCTCAGAGGAGTTTTGGACGTACCAAGTGTAGAAAACGTTCAGGAGGAGGACAGTACTGAATAGCCTACCATTCTTGATTCGCTGAAGGAGAGGATGAAAATTCAGGCACCAGTTGAGGTCCAAGAAGAAGATGATACTGCGGATTTCTTGGCGAGGTTGGAACAAGTTGCTACGAAGAAACCTGCCAAGAAGTTTTCCACGATTCAGAGGGACGAAGCCGGCGACCGTTCCATACAGATCGCAGTACCAACAGTTGATAAAACACAAGATGAAATCACTCCCTAGGAATACGCCATAACCACTATAGACCTTGGCCCAACAACTAAAAGCCAGGAGGTAGAAGAACTAGATAATTTCGTCTCAACTATCAAGGTGAGATTGGAAAAGGAAGTGGCGAAAAAGAAAGAGTACAAAAAGGAGGTCGAGCACCTGAAGGAGTATATACGGCATCTGACCCAACCACTCAATCAGGGTGATGCAGTAGCTCCTCTTCTCAATTCCTCACAGGAGATGGCCAAGGATGTGGAAGAAGGGATGGTCACGGCCAAGGAGGCCCAGGAATGGATGGCAAGCAAGGGCACGAAAGTGGTTTTGCTCATGGAGAGATTGACTCTTGCTTATGGACAAACTTCCTCATTCCTTTCCAGACTGGCCGTCATGGCAGAAACTTGGGACAACCTCTCAGATATTCAGGAGAGGCTCATTCCATGCCTCAGAGTATTGAAGGGCGTTTCAAAGGAAGAATTGGTCGAGGGAAAGGTGATTGCTGCTAGAGCTGCTTATGATTTTCATCATTGGTTTTGGGCAGTGACAATACGGAGCGAGGTTTTGGAGAAGGCAAAAGGCAGATGGGCTTAGAGTTGAGAAGCAAGTCAAAGAAATTCAGAGGAAGATTTATATGATAGCTGCAGATGTGTTTGACAAAGAGATTGTCTGAGAGAATGACATGCAGTTGGAAAGGTTAAAGCATAAGGTTCAGGAAGTCTTCTCTACTACAGGACCAATTTTGAGGCAGGACTTCACAAAAGTGGCGAACCTCTTGTCTATTCGAGATGATTTCGTGAAACAGGAAATGGATTGGGAGAACACCTTCACTAGATGTGCTGAAGATTTGGACGGACTTGAATTCAAAATAAGCATGTTGCCGCCAGTCACGATGAAGTTGTCACGATCGTGTCCAGATTCGTCGAGCACAATGTTGCCCAGGAGGATAGGGACGCTTTCCCTTGAAAATAGCTCCAACTGCCACCTTACTGCTTGTTTACTAGTTTATTTGTATTAATCTTGGCTGTTGATGTTGATTTAATCTTGGCCTTTCATTTGATTTTGAAAACTCTATATAAACTTGTGATCTCTCACTTTCATTTGTGTGGAGACAATATATGAAATTGTTGTGTTAGACTATTTCTGATAATAAAATCTCTTATGCATGATTTGCTTTGAATCACTTTTATTGTCAAGTAGTGTGCAAGGTTGCATAACTTCTTCAACCATAGATTAGAAATAGATTACAATTAAAATAGAATTTGCTTTGAAAGTTGGTTAAAGGAATGCAAGATTTGATCATATAGATTAAATGGTGAAATATTGCTCATACCTTCTTCGAATGGATGATTTTCATTCGATGCGTAAAGTTAGCCTGAGCTTGTGATTGTGGATGCTTAACTTCGGTCTTATTCGAGGCATGAAAATTATAATCACACCCTTTGAAGATTGCACCCACTTTGTGTAGTTGTCCCAGGGAGGCAAAACAAAGCGTGGTTACTCGTTTCACTTGATCTTTACTGTCTCTTGAATTCCTAGGCGTAGAATAGATCCTCTAAACCCTTATCTTTTTTCCCTTTTTTTTTGAGATCCAAACTGAAAGTCCCAACGAAGAAGCCTTTAATGATAAATCTGTCTGAGTCCCAAACTTGTGAGAAATTCCTTAACATAAATCCCTTTGTGTATTACCAGCATATCACAATGCCCATTGAGCTTATCCACATGTCATGACCTAACGAAAGAAACCTAGGAGTCACCATATGATCTTCTCGCAATCTTAGCATATGCGGTGACTTTGTTCAAGAGAGGATAGGGTGTCTTTGGACATTTTATTCTATGTGTTTAGTGGATGATAAAACGTACAACAATAGTCTACAATTTGACTCCCTAAATGATTTTATTAAATACACAGTTATTAAAAAATATTTTGCAACTACTGAATACATAAAGGCAAAAGGGAAAATGTTCCTTGAATGGTTACTTATTTAACCATTACTCCATAACATATACTTTAAAACCAAAGAGTGAAATAAAAAGTAGGTTTTGAGTACTACTCTAATTCCAAATGTGCATATGTTTGATTTTAAAATTGGAAAAAGAAACGATTCATTGCCCCAAGGAAGACATCTCAAATTTGAAACTCCATACGGCATCAAACTTTAGAGAAGTTTGTTGGCAACACAAGGGAAAACAACTGAGGGGGGGTGAATCAATTGTCATAGAAATTTAAACTTATTAAACTTATTCAACTTATTCTCAAATATGATAAATAACCATGAAAGCATAAATCATCAGCACATCAGAAACACACATGACACCAAGATTTTTTACGTGGAAACCCTGTTAGGGGAAAAACCACGGTGGAGGTTAGTCCATAAGATTATACCCTGTTAAAAGTATAAAGAAGAATAAATGGGGAATGCACATGCATTCAGGCACACTGCCTAGAGCTCACTGCTCAAATACAACAAGGCTTATTGCCCAAAGGAAGACACTGTCTTACAGAAACATTTGGATTACATCGGCAGAATTTTAAATTGAGAAAATAGCATCTGCTAATGCCTGATTATAGTTCCAGTTAAGCACATGAACACTTTTCACACTCTGCTCACTCTTCTTCACACTTTGCTTCTGCCTTCGAATGATTAGGACATTACGCATGCCTTCAAATGGAATAAACAATCACTTATATATATCCGCAACTAAGAATAATATCATCTCCATGTTGGCTTCAACAAAATATTAAATGTGTACAAACTGTCGGCTCAAAACATAAATAATTTACAATGTGAATCAACCAATGTCGGCCACAACATAGTGAAGACCTAAAATAACATCCTTGAACACGAAACACCTTCAAAAATTATTCCTGGAAGATCCACAACACGCTACAACACCCTGTCGGCCAAGAACATGAAAAACATGAACACGCAAGAGAAAATCTCTAATCATGAGCACAACGATCAATGCGGACGTGCAACACAAATAGAGCACGATCTAAAAACATCCATAAGCATCATGAATCACCACAGAAACATCCACAACAACTCAAATTACTAGAATCGCATCATCTTCTTTTAGGAACACCAATTGAAGCAACATAGCAACTGTCAAAACACAGATACTCATAACTCGACCAAATCTTCATGCGGATCTCTGAAACTTAACGCGGATAAACTAGATATACTCGACAACAAACCCTTTAATCCACAACCTCTGATCATCAACGTACTGAGCTCGACAGCATACTGGACTTCACTTCATCACTGTCAACCTGCAACTTATTTCATTACAATTTTCTCAATATTCTCGACATATACAACCTTGAAGACATTAATGCCAATAGTGTTGACATCAATGACAACCGCATATCAGCAACATCCAACAATCTCCCCCTTTGGCATTGATGGCAACACATGATGTGAAAAACACCATCAACGCAACTTTCTCTTAACACTTTCTCCCCCTTTGGCATTGATGGCAACACATGATGTGAAAAACACCATCAACGCAACTTTCTCTTAACACTTTCTCCCCCTTAGATTTCGACTCTTTTCACCTCAACTCTTTCGCATAACTCTTCTCCCCACAAAGTTTCTCACATGACTCTTCTCCCCCTTTGACATCAATGACAAAGATACGCATTATCTTTCTCCACACAAGCTCTGAACCACATATTTGAACATCTGACTACTCCCCCTGAGTAGCAACCACCACAACATCAATCTGGATCAAGATATGACTATGAAATGCACAAACTGACGCAAGTCAATGCATCTTAGTTCTGATTAGGAAGGGTAATCACCCCTAACTTCCCTTTGAGATACTCAAGAGTATCCTTAGGCAAAGGCTTGGTAAAGATATCTGCAATCTGTTCCTTGGTAGGCACATACTCCAATCTGACTTCCTTTTCACTCACTTTCTCTCTCAAAAAGTGAAACTTGATAGATATCTGCTTGGTCTTTGAATGCAGCACCGGATTCTTAGAAATGTTAATTTGACTTGAATTATCACATAATATAGCAATAGATTCATCATACAAAACTCTGATATCTTTCAACATCTGCTTCATCCACAATACTTGAGTACAATTGTTAGCAGCAGTAATGTATTCTACCTCTGCAGCAAATAAAGAAATGGCATTCTGCTTCTTACTTAACCATGAAATCAACTTCTTGCCCAAAAAAATGCACCACCACTAGTACTCTTTTTGTCATTCACATCTCTTGCCCAATCAGCATCAGTAAAGGCACTCAAAGTAGGGTCATCATCTCTAGGATACCATAGGCCAAAATCAACTGTCCCCTTCAAGTATCTAAAAATCCTCTTCACAACAGTCACATGAGATTCCTTAGGATCAACTTGAAATCTTGCAACAATGCATACAACATTCATGATATTAGGTCTAGTTTGAGTCAAATAGAGCAGTCCACCAATCATTGATCTATATCTAGTCTAATTTGCTTTAGGAGAATCATCATCTTGTGTCAACTTACATCCGATCACCATAGGTGTACCAACTGGTTTTGAATCTTCCATACCAAACTTCTTTAGCAATTCTTTCACATACTTGGACTGAGATATAAAGATCCCTTTATCTAGCTAGGTAATTTGCAATTCCAAAAAGAATTTCATTTCTCCAATCATAGACATCTCAAATTCATTATGTATCTCATCAACAAACTTCATGCACAAATTATCATCTCCTCCAAAAATGATATCAACAAAGACTTCAACAATCAAATCTTTATCATGATCAATCTTGAAATACAAGTTACTATCAGCAGTACCTTTATTAAATCCAAGCTTCAACAAATACTTGTCCAATCTGGCATACCATGCTCTTGGGGATTGCTCAAGTCCATATAATGCTTTCTTCAACCGCCAAACCATATCTCCCTGATCAGTCAATTGAAATCCATCAAGTTGCTCAATATATACTTCTTCTAGTTCACCATTTAGAAATGTTGAGTTGACATCCATCTGATAAACCTTGAAGTTTTTGTATGCAGCATAAGCAAGAAATAGTCTCACAGCTTCAATCCTAGCAATAGGGGCAAAAGTTTCTTCAGAGTCAATTCCTTCCATCTGAGAATATCCTTTGCACACAAGTCTTGTTTTGTTTCTAACAACTTCACCTTGCTTATTTAGTTTGTTTCTAAAGACCTATTTAACTCCAATTACATTTTTGTCCTTAGGTCTAGGAACAAGAATCCATGTATTATTCTTCTCAATTTGTTGTAGTTCTTCTTTCATTGCTTCCACCCAATGTTCATCTTTGCATGCTTCATTGACACTATTAGGCTTAGTCTTTGAAATCAAACAGTATTCTTCTACAATTCTTCTCCTAGTTTGAACACCTTTGTTCTTATCACCTATAATCTGATCTTTTGAATGATGTAGTCTTACATACCTTGGACTCTTAGGATGTTCTTGAACTTCAGGCTCTTATGATCTCACTTCTGCACTTTCACTAGTTTCTTCCTCTTGATTTTGCTGATTCACTAGAATGATCTAAACTTGATTTTGAGTTTGAACTTTCTTTCCTGTAACTGAACTGTTATTCTGATCGTTTGAATCATATTCGTAGGTTTTGGATGGTCTAGCTGTGTCTTCATCAACCTTGACATTAACACTTTCAACTACTTTCCTTAATCTCTTGTTGTAGTACCGGTAGGCCTTACTCTTAGTAGAATAACCAAGAAAGATTCCTTCATCACTTCTAGCATCAAACTTTCCTATATCTTCATCTCTTTTGATATAGCATTTACTCCCAAAGATTTTGAAATATCTAACAGTAGGCTTATGACCAGATCATAGCTCAAAAGGGGTCCTACCGGTATCACCTTTGATTTGTACCCGGTTGAGGGTGTAAATAGCAGTACTCACAGCTTCTCTCCAATAGATATGTCGAACATTTCCTTCCAGCATCATAGTCCTAGCAGCATCTTGAATTGTTTTGTTCTTCCTTTCCACAACTCCATTTTGTTGAGGGGTCCGTAGGGCAGGTAATTGTCTCTTTATCCCATGCTCTTTACAAAAAGAATTAAAATCATGGGAAGTGAATTCACCACCTCTATCTGATCTCAGACATTTAATCTTTAGACCTGTCTCTGTCTCAACCATAGCCTTAAAAATCTTGAATTTCTCTAGAATTTCAAAATTTTCCCTTAAGAAAGTAACCCACATCAATCTAGAATAATCATCAACAAGTAACATGAAGTACCTGTCTCCTTGTAAACTTATGATTCTAGAAGGACCACACGAATCAGTATGAACAAGCTCCAACACTTTATTTGAACAATGCTGTTTGCTCCAAAATGAAATTCTAGTTTGCTTCCCTAACTGACATTCCTTGCTTATAGTATCAGTAGGCTTTACCAACTTAGGAAGATCTCTCACTACCTGATTAGAACTTATCTTGATAATATTGTCAAAGTTTACATGACACAATCTCCTATGCCACAACCAACTTTCATCAACTTGAGCAATCAAACAACTTTTACCAATAGCATTCACGTGAAAGATGTTACCTTTTGTATTTGTACCTAAAGCAATCACATTTCTGGAACTCCCCAATATTCTAAACTTTCCATCCTTGAATTGAAGATTGTATCTCTTATCTACCATTTGTCCAACACTTAAAAGATTATGATTCAAACCTTCCACATATAGAACATCATCAGTATTATTCTTACCATCAAGAGAAATGAATCCTCTGCCATGGATCACACCAGCTTTGTCATCACCAAATCTTACAACACCACCATCATACTTTTCCAGGCTCACAAATTTGTTTTTATCACCTGTCATGTGACGAGAGCATCCACTATCAATCACCCATTCATCTTTTTCTTCAACTTTGGCCGCTAGAGCTTTCTCCACATTTGAGCAACTAGCAAATTCAGTAGGTATAGGCTCATTTTCCTTGATAGCAATAAATACCCATTCATCTTCACTTACATTCCCTTTATCAGATTCATCATCTATCACACCTTCATCAATGACATAATAACACATTCTTTGGAATCTAGGTTTGTTAAGTCTTGGCTTAGGAACTCTTTCTGGACACCTTGATGCAAAATGACCTATCTTATTGCAAGAAAAACATTTAATAGGCAATTTCCCTTTATACTTACCTTCTCCTCTGGCTTCCCTTTTGACAATAAGTGCTTCAAGCTCATCTAGTTTTCTCTCTTCTTCAATCTCTCTCATTTCCTCCTCATACTTGAACATTTTTCTAGAAGAACTTTCTCCCGGATCATATCTTTACTTATCCTTTCTAGAGGTAGTAGCTTTGAATGTAGATTCTATCTTAGGAAGAGCATCACCAAACTCACTTAACTCAAAAGCTATAAACTTACCAATCAACATGTCTTTGGTTACATTTGTCACAGTCTGGATCTCCTCAATAGCAATAGCTTTGGCTTTGTATGCAGTAGGCAAGGATCTGAGTACTTTAACAACAATTTTTGATTCATCCAATGTTCCACCACCACATTTGATAATACACACAAGTTCATTCACTCTCTACATGAAAGAAGTAATGTTCTCATCATCACCCATTCTCAACATTTCATATTTCCCTTTCAAGCTTTGTAGCTTAGCAACCTTCACATGTGCATCACCTTCATACAAAGTTTCCAACTTTTTCCAAATCTCATAAGCAGTCTTCAGATCCA
The DNA here is from genome assembly GCA_007258455.2 of Sequoia sempervirens. Classification (NCBI taxonomy): domain Eukaryota; kingdom Viridiplantae; phylum Streptophyta; class Pinopsida; order Cupressales; family Cupressaceae; genus Sequoia; species Sequoia sempervirens. The sequence continues at coordinate 56,401 of VDFB02039832.1, read as the reverse complement.
TAACATTTATCATCTCGGAATCAGTCAGAGCACTGTACAATGCTTCCTTAGTGTAATGTCCCCATTTTGGCCATACACTCTTCTTTTGGATTTAGCCTATTTCCGGAAATCCGTAGGCTAAGCTGAAGTAGAAAACTAGGGTTTCCTCTTTCAGATACTACTCAGTTGGCGTTCAGAGGATGTTGTGTAGACTTACTATTTATAGCAGTTTGCTATTTTTAGCAAGTCTATCTTTTGGCAGTATCTACCTAGCAGCAATTCAATCCTTTGCAGTTCAGTGTTCAGTTTGGCTTTCTGATGGTTTTGAAGTTAACTTACTATTTTTAATAAGTTCATTTTTGGGCAGAAGCATCATCATCAACTTGGTTTAGTTTGGCATTTGTCAGTTTGCTATTTTTAGCAATTCATCAGTTGTAGCTTGGGCATTGTATTTGGTTATCTCCTTGGACTGAGTTTCAGACTTGGTCAATTTTCATGTCTTGAAGTTGTACCCCACACCTAGGCTTGATGACTTCAAGTTGTTTTAAAGAAGGGGACATAAAGGGGTCAAGTGAGCATTTAATTATTTAATAAATGCTTTATTGTTGCAATATGAAATGGATACCTAAAGGGGAAGTTGAATGATATTTTAATATTTCAAAAAGTGAAATGCTTAAAGTGGCGTCCCTTTTGGAAGTTGAAGTGATTCAACTTCTTGGAATTTGAAGAGTCTCTTGTTGCTTCATTTGCCAATTGAAACTTATATATTGCTGCTGTTTGAAGAGCTAATTATCCAATATTTTTATGCTAATGTTATGCTGTCAAAATGACAATTTGTTTAATACTTTGAGGGATGCTTACCTCCTAGTTCCAATCCAATTTTGTGTTTGAAATACAACACCTAGTTGGTCATTTGCTACTTCTCAAATCAGACTAGCAGATTGAGCTCAATAGTTAAAGATTTTGATGAAATTTCCAATTCTGAAGTTGCTGATACAGTCACAGCTGAAGGTGGTTTTTGCATACAGCTTTTGGAGTGAATTTAATTTGCTTGTGGGTACTTTTCCAATTCATTCCTACACCCAAGGCGACCATCTTTGGAGAGTTTCAGATTTTAGTTTTGAGTTTATGATTTTTACTTGTCAAAATCGCCCTTGTTCAAGGCCGTACCATTCTGGAACATTGGGAATTGTGCTAAAAAAATAATACTCATCATTTGCTGTTGTTTCTTCATCATGGAATGGGCGCCTATCTTCCAGGAGATCATTGCAACTGATTTCACGTCATTTGGAGGTAATTTGACCAAGTTATGAGCATTTTATGGTGTTTACAGTTTGCTGATCAGAATTTCCAAAACTCGGATTTTTATATCAGATTGCATTAGTTTTCAGTTTGGCCTTTAATTTATCATTGGGAAGTCAAAGAAGATTAATAGAATACATTCTTCTCTTCTTGGCTTTATTTTCTATCATTGTAATACTTGTATTTGCAGACTCTTGAATTGTAAGGTTGAGATTTAGTAGTACTAATCCAACCGATGTCATTGCTGCAAATTATTTGTTTAATTTCATATTAATTACCCTTGGATGGTTTACCGCCAGTGTGGAAAAACGAACATTTGATATATCTTTGTACCCACTCTCAAGTGGTGAGTCCCCACTCTTAAGTGGATGCCCGCCACAGCGGATGAATTAGATAGATGTATCTCCATGGCTGGTTATCCGCCTATTTGCTTCAGTTTCAATTAATAACTCCGTCATATGTTAGCACCTCGCCCTCAATGGGATCTTGAGTGCACATTCTTGATGTTGAGTTTGCTTCATTTCAAGTTATTGTTTTTAGTTTCTCCGCCATATGACAACACCTATCCTTCCTTGGGATTGAGTGTGCATTCTTGGCGTTGAGTTCTTTCAAGCTTGGATTTCAGTTTTAATGCTAACGCTAATTCAATTGGTGAAGTGTTGGTTTATGTGTGTGAAATTTTCAACGAAAAAATTGGTTAGCATATTTCACTTAGCCTTGATATTGTACTCGACATCCTTAATCTCAACAGTAGTAGAAGGACCATTCTGTGGGATGATATACCTATTCCTTGTAATATTCCAGAAGGGTTCACCAATGCATCTCAAATGACACTCCATTCGAACCTTCCATAGAAAATAATTAGTTCCATCAAATCTCGGACTATCCTTCTTGTATGTCGCCATCCCGGATCACCTCAAGCTATCAAACTTCTTCAAAGGAACCTGCTCTGATACCAATTGTTGGCAACACAAGGGTAGACAATTGAGAGGGCGGGGTGAATCAGTTGTCACATAAATTTAAACTTATTAAACTTCTTCAACTTATTCTCAGATCTGATAAATAACCATGAAAGCATAAATCATCAGCACATCAAAAACACACATAACACCAAGATTTTTTACGTGGAAACTCTGTTAGGGGAAAACCACGGTGGAGGTTAGTCTACAAAATTATACCCTGTTAAAAGTATAAAGAAGAATAAATGGGGAATGCACATGCATTCAGGCACACTGCCTAGAGCTCACTGCTCAAATACAACAAGGCTTACTGTCCAAAGGAAGACACTGTCTTACAGAAACATTCAGATTACATTGACAAAATTTTGAACTAAGAAAATAGCATCTGCTAATGCCTGATTATAGTTTCGGTTAAGCACATGAACACTTTTTCACACTCTGCTTCTGCCTTCAAATGATTAGGACATTATTCGCACATCTTATACACACGCATGCCTTCAAATGGAATAAACAATCACTTATATATATCCACAACTAAGAATAATATCATCTCCATGTCGGCTTCAACAAAATATAAAATGTGTACAAACTGTTGGCCCTAAACATAAATAATTTACAATGCAAATCAACCAATGTCGGCCACAACATAGTGAAGACTAAAATAACATCCTCGAACACGAAACACCTTTAAAAATTATTCCTCGAAGATCCACAACATGCTACAACACCTTGTTGGCCAAGAACATGAAAAACATGAACACACAAGAGAAAATCTCTAATCATGAGCACAACGATCAATGCGGAAGTGCAACACAGATAGAGCACGATCTAGAAACATCCACAAGCATCATGAATCACTACAGAAGCATCCGCAACAACTCAAATTACTAGAATTGCATCATTTTCTTTCAAGAACAACAACTGAGGTAACTTATTTGAGAAACCAGAACAGTCAGCTCCAGGCTGCTCAAAGAAGTATGCAGTCCAACCATAATAGAGAAAATTGGCAAACTCAACAAGGACAACAGTTTGATAGGGGACAACATCCTGAAAGAGGACCTAATTATGACAGACGGCAAGCTGTGGACCAAGTTTTGATAGGAGACAACCACCTAGACAGAACAAAACTTGGAATACAAGGCCTAATAATGGAGGTGTCCCCACTCTATTAAATCAGCCAGTCAATCAAGAAAAGCCTCCAAGTGGTGTATATTTAGCTGAAACTGCTTTATCAGGGTGGTGTAGGCTCCACAAAACAAGTCAACATTCTGAATTGGACTGTCCAGAGTTCCAGACAGCAGCTTCAATCTTTCAGTATGAGGTGGAGAATAATGTAAATAATCAAGAGATGGTGCCATCTACTCCTTATGATTCATCAGTGTTGGTGTTAAATCATGCTCCTTTTCCACAAAGCAAGGAGAATGTTCCTGAAGAAGAATCGGGCCAGCTTAAGGAAGAGGCGGATCAGGTGTGCAATGGAGATGAGATTACACAGTTGTTTGATGAAAATTCTATGAATGACAATGGTCCCATGGATGAAGAAGAAACCTATATTGAAGAGGTACAGACATTCCAACAACCTGTTAAGAAATTTGGTTTGAGGGATCTACCATACAGACGTCCACCGGCTGGAGGACCCTTCACCACTTCTATTCCTCCAAACAACTTCACTACACCTCCAGATCCCAATGCCAACAATAATCCAACATATCCTCATGTGTCTAGACAGTACTTATCTAAGGATCAAGGACCAATAGATTTGTCAAACGGACAGACTACAGAAACAAGCAAGGATAAAGTAGTGGATTTGAGTGCAGAACAACTGGCCACATATGTTGCAGAAGAACTCAAGAAGCTAAAGGTAAGTCTCTCTGCATTTGAATTATTGAGAGTTCCAACTATTAGAAATGCAGTTTTAGGAGCTTGCAATGCTAGTTCGGTATCACAAGATAAATCAGTCAGTGAGAGTGTCAATAAAGCATCCAGATCCCAAATAGTAAAAGGCCAGAATCAGATTCACATACCACCTAGAGATAAAGGGAAAGATAAAACTCAAGTTGCTCAGGTTGATACTCCTTTTAACTCTGTTTTAGGGGAAAACGGACACTCCATTTCTGATCTCTATTTGTATATTTGGTAAGAACTTGCACAATTGCTTGTTGGATTCAGGTGCTTCTACCAATGTGATGCCCTTTGGTGTCTATAGAGCTTTAGGTATTACCCCTGCTGACTCACAAAAGAAAGTTACTCAACTGGATAGAACTGAAGTTAATGTTGTACGGGAATTGAACATGATTCATATGCAAGTTGCCTCTGACCCTCGAATTCAGCAAGTTATTAATATACAGGTGGCGGATATACCTGATGCTTACGGTCTTATTTTGGGAAGAGACTTTACTAGAGGTCTTAATGGATATGTATCAACCGATCACTCTCATATGTGGCTTCCCTGGAAGGGGGTGCCAAATCAAATCAGGATTGAGAGAGAGCCCAAGATGAAATATATAATCACAAAATATCAGAATACTTCGAATGAGATTTTGATATCAGAGGTGAGCATGGGTAATTACGTACTTGCGACCCCTTTTGAGGAATTTGATGTGGAAGAAATCCTTATGCTACATGCTACATCTATTGATCTCATAGCTGAATCCAGTGGTATTGGAGCCTTGGTGGAACCAATAAGTGGTGATGTTCCTGAAGATAATCAACTCAGCTTGTTGGATAGTTTCCAAGAATTCATTCAAAAGTGTATTGAAGATCAGATTTACTTGGGTAGAGGAATGAATTTTGGAGAATTACTCTTGCCAAATTGGTGTAGAGTTCACAATGCCTCCCACTCTGAATTGGACTGTTGTTTGTGCCAGGCTGCAGTGGAACAAGTGTAGAAATGTATCAACCCTACTCTAGCAGTCAAAATCAATATTTAGAATATTCAGGAGGATCTTAAAGGGAAGAAAGTGATGCTTTCTAAAGAGCCCTCCAGCAGTAAAAATGTAAGAGATACAGCAAGGAAGTCTGCAATTGCTAGTTGTTGGACAGGTTTGATGGATCCAAATCAAAACAAAGAGCTAGGGCAGGATTGGAGTTAATCAGTCCAAGAGGTAAAATTTTCTTTGCTGTTCATAGACTTCAGTTTCATTGTACTAATAATGTAGCAGAGTATGAAGCTTTGATTCATGGGTCGCTTATGGCACTAAAGAAAAAAGGTTAAAATTTTGCAAGTCTTTGGGGATTCTGACTTAGTGGTCAAACAAGTCAGGAGGCAGTACTCATGTCATGACTGAAGGATGACCAATTATAGGCATAGAGTATGGGACCTTATTGAAGGATTTGACACCTTCAACATCCAGTTGATACCACGCAATAAGAACCAAACAGCAGATTCCCTTGCTCAGGCAGCTAGAACTTTACAGCGTTCTTCTCTTTCTGGACTGAAGAAGTTTACAATGGAATTAATGCCAGTGCCTTCAGTACCTGACAATGTTACCAATTTCCAGGTATTTGAAGATGATAAGCATATTTTGGATTTTATCACAAGTCCAGATGTCTTTGCTTCTCAGATTATTGATGAAACTGAACCCCAAGAAGCAAAGATGGATTTAGAAGGAGTGATTAACTTGAAGACTAATACTATTCCGAAAGGAATGGTGCAGTTAGAAAGGATTTTTGATTTGGACAAGGTCAAAAATCAAGAGAAAGATGCTAAGAGGGAATCCATTAGTAGACAATGTGAAACATACAACATGGGGACTCAAGATGATATCAAAAATGTGTTCATTGGCAAAGTGTGTACTCTAGAGGAGTGGAAAGGAATTATTGATGCACTACATACATACAAAGATGTGATAGCCTGGAGTTACGAAGACCTGAAGACATATGATACTTCGATTATAACTCACACTATTCCATTGAAGCCAAGAGTAAGACCCTTCAGGCAAAGGCAGAGGCCAATCAATGCTTACTAGAGCCCATAATTCAAAAAGAAGTGCAGAAGCTGCTGTCTGCCAGAATTATATTCCTAGTCAGACATTCGACCTGGGTTGCAAATCTGGTTCCTGTATTAAAGAAGAATGGCGAAATCAGGTTGTGTGTGGATTTCAGGAACCTTAACAGAGCATCGGAAAAGGACAATTATCCAGTCCCTTCGCTGGATGAAGTACTTCAGATTGTTAATGGGTCTCAAATGATGTCTTTCTTGGATGGCTACTCTAGGTACAACCAAGTTATGGTACAATATGAAGACAGGCATAAAACTGCTTTCACCACCAAATGGGGCACTTTTGCTTATAGGAGAATGCCCTTCGGTTTGATCAATGCTGGAGCTACGTTCCAGAGAGCTATGGACATTGCTTTTAAGGACATAATTGGTAAATGCATAATTATTTATATGGATGATCTGATAGTCTTTTCCAAGAAGCGAGGTGATCACATAGCAGATTTGTGCAAAGTGTTTCAAAAGTGTAGAGAGTTTGGCATATCTCTTAATCCAAAGAAATGCATCTTTGGAGTTATTGAGGGAAAATTGTTGGGGCACGTCATCTCTGAGAAAGGAATTGCTAGTGACCCTGAACGAGTGGAGGCCATACTTAAGATCTAGCCCTCTGCTAGTAAGGAGATGAAGTCATTCTTTGGCAAAATTAACTTTGTCAGGAAGTTTATCACAGGATTTGCAGAAATAGTCAAGCCATTGAATGCGATGTTGAAGCAGGAAGCTAAAGTTGAATGGAGTGCAGAAGCTAAAGGAGCATTTGCAGAAATTAAAAGGGCCATTGCTGAGGCCCCAGTTTTGGTAAGTCCTGATTATGCTAAACCATTTTACATATACTCATTTGCTTCTGATCACTCCTATGTTGGCATGTTGACCCAAAAATCTGATCAAGGGAATGAGCACCCCATAGCATTTATGAGCACACCACTGAAAGATGCAGAACTAAGGTACCCAAGTGTGGAGAAGCAAGCTTATGTCTTGGTCAAAGCTGTGAAGAAATTCAAGCACCATATTCTCAGGAACAAGGTCTTTGCAATAGTTCCTGATCCTGCAGTCAAGCTATTGTTGATGCAAAATGAGCTAGGAGAACGCCGAGCTAAGTGGGTGACTATGTTGCAGGAGTATGACATTGAGATTCAACCCATGAAGTTGGTAAGAGGGCAAGTACTTACGAGAACAATGGCAGAAATGGGCCCAGATCTTGCAGCCCAGCATTATAATCTTGAAGATGTTTCTCCAGGGGACTGGTACGATGATATCATTCACTATCTCTTGAATCAACGATGTCCTGATCATATTAATGTTGTACAGAGAAAGGCTTTGCGTTTGAAGAGTGACAGTTTCATGCTAAAGGGAGCTGTCTTATACAAAAAGAACCATGAAGGTGTCTACTTAAGATGTTTGGGGCAGCAAGAGGCTGACAGAGTCATGGTAGAATTTCATGATAGATATGGTACTGGCCATGGATCTGCACTGTCCACTACAAATCAGATTATGAGAGCCGGTTATTATTGGCCCACATTGTTCAAGGACACACACAACCATGTTAGAACATGTCATGTGTGTCAAACTACAGCAACCAGAGAGAAGTATGCAACACTCCCACTTCAACCAGTCTTTGAGGTAAAACCTTTTGTGCAGTGGGGAATGGACTTCATAGGTCCAATCAATCTGCCCTCTTCTGCAGGTCACAGGTATATTCTTACTGTTACTGATTATTTCACGAGATGGACTGAGGCTCTTGCATGCAAACAATGTACTTCTGAAGTGGTAATCAATTTCATCGAATCAAGTATTATTAATTGCTTTGGTTGTCCTATGTCTTTGGTTTGTGATAATGCTCCTGCATTTGCATCATTGAAACTCTCTAACTGGGCCTTTGATCATGGAATTATAATTAAATTTGCATCCAATTATTACCCTCAGGGTAATGGTTTGCCTGAGTCCTCCACTAAGAATCTCTTGACAGTTATTCGCAAACTGTTAGAAAGGAACCCTAAGGACTGACATACCCAGCTTTGGTTTGCCCTTTGGGCAGATCATACAAGATACAAGACTTCCATAGGAACATCCCCTTACCATCTGGTTTATGGGCTAGAACCTGTGTTTCCCATACAGCTAAAAATCCCCACCTTGCAGTTCATTAATGAATATTATGATAAAGGGGATAAACGAGAAGCCAGAATTACTGAGTTGTTACATCTTGAAGAGAAAAGAGACGAAGCCCTTGAAAACTTTTCCAAACATCAGGGTGTAGTCAAAAGATGGTTTAATAGGAGAGCCAAGGTAAAAGCCTTTAGAATCTCTGACTTAGTATTTCTCTACTAGGATACAAACCGATGACTGTAAGGGGGAGCATGGTAAATTTGACAAACTCTGGCTTGGCCCTTATCAGATTTCAGAGATCCTGGGAGATAATGCTTTTTGCTTGAAAACCCTTACTGGGGAAGACATCCCACTGCCTATCAATGGGCAGTACTTGAAGCATTATTTCCAATCTTGAGCTGTTTACAGCTCCTTTCCTGTACATAGTTAGAATAGGTGTCTTTTCTATTTGCTTTGCTTTGGTTAGAATAGGTTTTTCTTTCTGCTTTGTTTTGTTTGTTTGTTGTTCCTGGTTAGTTTAGGTTTGCTTTTGGTTTGGTCTGCTTTTGCCCTGCTCTTGCTTTGGGGGTTTTCGTGTTTTCTTTTGGGTGTGTTGCATCTACATGGCAATCATATTATTATCTACGACTATTCTGAATGTTTCTCTTACAAACTTCAATCATTTTTCCAGAGTCAGTTGGTGAGGGTCCTTTATTTAGGTGTCACATGTATTTAATGCTGTGAGTGGATAAATCATGGATGGGTTCAATCTGGAATGTATTTGGGTCTTATATTTACATAGATCTTTTAAATTCCAAGGTTGCATGGGGTCCTAATGAAGTCTGCTTAGGTGAAAAATCTTATATTCTACTTCAGCCCCACTGTGGTTCTCAGCCCTGAGTGTGAACTTCATTGTTCACAGGTTGAAATTAAAAAAAAAAAAGTGAAAAGAAAAGAAATATCAAAAGGAAGAAAAAGAGAAAATATTGAAAATCAAAAGAATGAATTCAACTTATCAGGAGTATCCAGGTATCTCTACCGGGGCTATGGACGCTTGGGCAGTAGAACTATGCTTGGGAGGACCACAACGATAACCTCGTTGGGGCTATGGACGCCTGGCTGGCAGTGAGGCTCTATCCAGGATGCTTTTGGAATTAGAATCTTTATGTAGCTTGGCTAGACTAAATTTGGTTCCTATTGTAACTAAGGAAAATGGGTATGAATGCATATGCACACACTTAGACCCCAGTACAAGAAAGGTTTGCTTGTCTATGAGTTTTGAAGTTCTGCTTAATTGGTCACCTAATGTGAGAACTGAAACCAGAGATTTTGGGTTCTTGATTTTTGTTTGTCATTGAAATGCTCTGGAGCATTTTTCCAGCAGAGTCGCCATTTGTTGTGCATTTTTTGCACACACGCCCCGCTGAAAGCAAGGACCCTCTTTCGCTTTGTTTCCTGGTATTTTGGCCCTTTGATTTTGAGGACCTACTTGCTTTGGCATGAGCTTGAATGTCTATCTTACCCGCATTGATGATCCCTCTATGGTATTTGTTGAAAATCTTAAGTTCTAGACTCATTTCGGGTTTTTCGTTGTTCTTGGGAAAATCTTCTCTGGGCGGAATTCCCCAAATGCTTTGAAAACCCGGTGGCTGCTGCTTTTACACTGTGATCCGGAAATTTTGGTACCTCGCGGGATTCCCTATTGGCCGGATTTCTCCGAAGTTCCGTCACCTTGTCGAATTCCCGAGTTTTGGTTTGGGTTGTCTTGTTGACTACATTAATGCTTGATTGTACAATTTCTACGACATGTATTTAATCGATTTTGGGGAATTCTTGTGCCATTGAGTTTTATCATTTGTCTTTTTCCGTTTTGAGAGGCTTGATTTGGAGTGCTTGGCTTGATTTGGTGTTTGGATTCGTGGATTTTTGGATTTGGTGGTGCATTTCCTAGGCGTTACCATAGTTGCTACTATTCGCTAGGGCGCAAAGCTTGCTGCCCATCGTTGTTTTAATTGAATTCACTTCATCAATGGTATGTATTCGTCGGCTTGCTTTTGATTGTTGAATGTGAATAATTCTTGGCGTCTTGAGTTTGCTTGAAGTCCGGATTTCTGTGTGTTTGGCATTGAGCATCTTGAGGCTAGGGTTATTCGATTTTGCTAGATTAACGACCCAGGTGAGTTTACGAGCTTGTTGTCAGTTTCATTACGAAATAACTTGCTTGTGTTGGCCATGAAAAATCTTTTAAAAACCTAGCAAAGTGAGTAAATTGAATCCAAGCTTGTTTTGTGTGTTCATGGCAGAGTTTTAGGGTTTCAGGTTTAGGGCGTCACCAATTCCCATCGATTTGCTTCGAAATAAGTTTAGAGTTTAAATCGAGCTAGCTTTAAGCCCCAGGTCCTCAAATTTGTGATCGTTCGATCAATTTGAGTGAAGCTGCGAAGAAACGTTGACATTCGGAATTTCAAAGTCTTCGCGGAATTCCTTATCTGTCGGAATTCCCCAGTTTTCCGTCCTCCCTTCATTTCCCTAAGATACGCAAAACCTGGAATTGTGCCTACCTCGCGGATTTCCTCTCCCGACGGATTTTCCCGAAGGTCACACCATCTAAGAATTGGAGAGAAATGGATTGAATGCTATGTGTCTTGACATTTCATGGTTAATTTGAATAATTAAAGACATGTTTTGTACTTTTTTCTTCATGTGGATGATCGATTTATGATAATTTGAATAATTAAAGAGATGTTTTGTACTTTTTTCTTCATGTGGATGATCGGTTTATGATATTTATGCCATGATCGTGAAAATCCGCCTGGCATGGAATGCCCCAGAATTCCTCTCTGGTTTGATTTCCCTAGATGGCTGAAAATCCCAGATTTCTTAGAATTTGTGCCTTGTAATGAATTAAGGGATTTTAATTATGATTTTCGAATTGTTGAATGATAAATATGTTGTTTATGATGAGCTGACTTTGATTCTAATGTGGTAAAGAGTATTTATTTTGGTCTCTTGTCGATTGCAGGCTGAATCAAGTAAGGCAGTTGCAAGTGGAACCAGAAGCAAGTAGATGGATCAGGGTCCTGAGGGATCTTCGGTCTCAGAGGCACAGAGGATCAAGATTGACCTAAAGAGTAAGGTTGTTGAGTCCAAGCTTTCCTCCATTTGGACTGAAGTAGGTGGCACCAATGTAGGCAGATGGGATTATGAGGAATTCAAGGCAAGAATGGCACAACAGGACCCTCCATTGTTGGCTAGGAGATTGATAGAATCAAGGTTGGCTCATGTGGCTGGTTTTCCTCCTACAATTCAATGCTATGAGTTAGTGCTTGAGTGTGCTAGGCATTATGACAGAGGTACACAAAGGGTGATCAGTCCTCAGGGCAGGGTGTTGGCAAACTTTTCTCCTGTATCTGTGGCACAAACCTTTGACATCTTTGACAGATCTCATGTGGTAGCTCTGGACTTGGAGGTTGCTAAAACTTATTTTGAAGATGATTCAAGCAAGGCTCTCTAGGTGGTCAATTTTTGGTTGGAGGAACCTAAACCCCACATCTCAAAGCTGCCAAAACAATTGTTTAGGGAAAAATTCAAACCAAAATACTATGATGCCATCACATTACTTAGCACGGTAATAGGTTTGAAGAGTGCAGGAGTCTTTGAAAATTGGATGTTCCTTGTCATAGTGAGGATGGAGCAAAATACCAACTATCACCGGGCAGGCATTATAAGTGCCATAATACATGATCAACTATGCAATGTCTTGCAAACTAAGAGCTTCACAATGACTTTGTATCTATTCTATGCTTTGGCTAGGTTACATCCATATAAGGGATTGAGTACACAAGGAACCTTTGGGCGGGATGTAATATATGAAGTCTATCCACAGCTACATCTAGGCAGCTCAAGCTATAGAAGGGTGAATGATGCATTCACCATGTACATCACTAGGTTGCTCCAAGGTGCAGAGCATGTTAGAATATCTGACAGTGCTAAGGAGTTGGTTAAAAGGTATGGAGCTTGGTTTATACAGTTCCCCACCTTCTCTTACATAAGGATAGATGGTTGCCAGAGGGCCCCTTACAGGCTTCCTAGGTATCCTACTGATCACCTCATACTCTTGGAAGATATGTGATTTCGATGCCATAGTGAAGAAGGAGAAGCATAAAACCGGATTTGGCAATGACTTTCCCCTTAGGGTGGGCAGTAATGAGGCTTGTCCTTCCATACATACAACACACTTTTCTGAAGAGGAGATGAGTACCCTAGGCCTTTCTTTCCATTCTAAGAGGTCCAAGTTTGACAAAACTAGTGAAGCCCAGAAGAAGGCTAGTAGAGAATACAGTCACGAGGATGACCTAGAGGATTACTGGGCTAACTATAAAGATGAGTTTGAGATTCGAAAGAAGAAATTCTCTAGGCTACCAGTTAACTTGATTAGACTGTACAATGTTAAGGTCATCCCGGATCAGATAGATGATGATGGAGATTTAATTCAGGGCCATGATTATGAGGCTGTGAAAGATAAATCAGCTGGAGAAATAGACTGGTTGGAGGAAGAGAAAACAGAGCTAGAGCAGATCATGACTCCAGTAATTAAATATACAAAATTATGGCTTAAGCACAAGATTTGGGAATTGGAGAGTGAGGGTGTGCAATGCACCTATGATTTGATGGGAGACTTGGAGTCTCATTCCACTTCTGAGGAATCAGTAGAGCAGGATCCTAAGGGTAAGACTAAGGTGAATTCTCCCTTCAAGATAAAGATTAAGGATGCTCAAGCAAAGGAGGTTGAAGAGGCAGAAAAACAAAGAAAGCCCATTGCTAAGAAGAGGAAACACGTTTCAAAGACGAATAAGGCTGCAAAGGATGAAGTTGAAAAGGAAGGCAAAGAGGCTAGTGTTTCTATGCCTAAAAGAAGAAGAATAGTAAGGCTGTCACAGAAAGAGAAGGAAACTTCTAAGGTAGGAGGTGAAGTTGACCCACCGGTAGTTAATGTGGAGAGCTCGGGTGAGAAAACACAGGTGCACATGAGAAGATCAAGGACTCCATCTCCTAAAGATGGTGTGCCAAAAAAAGGTGCTCCTACAGCTGTTCCTACCACTGAGCATGATAATATCCCTCTTTCTCATGAAGCTCACAATGTACCAAATGAACCCAAAGATGCTAAAGATTATCAAGATCAAGAAGGAGAAGAATTCCAAGAGGGTGAACTCTACAATGTTGAAGCAGAGATAGAGAAGGTGTTGTAGTCTCCTCTGGTGACTTATGAGGATTCACCTATGAGAAGTGAAGAGGATAGGCCTCCTCAAAGGGAGGAGGTGCCAGGCAAAACTCCTTCACCGGTGCATGAGGAAGAAGAACATGACAAGAGAAAAGAAGATAAAGTTGAAGAGACTCCTGAAGGGCAAGATTTGCATGAAGAAGTACCCAAGGATCATCAAGATACGGTTGGACAAGGTAGTGTATAGTCGGATTCCACAATGCCCGCTTGGTTGGATAGAGAGTTGAAGAGTAAATAGGTTGTAGTGGATGACACTCTCCCGAATTGGGATGACTTACTAGCCCAGATTGGGAAAGGTAAAACAAAGAAGGCCAGGGTTATTTTAAGGATCGAGAGAGATGAAGCAAATAATAGGGTGGTTCACATTGCTACTCCTGCTCTTGACAAGAATAGGGATGATGTGGCTGGTAGTGATTACACCATGCAAACTATCAACTTACGGCCTACTTCCATGGAACAAGAAATTGAAGAATATGAAGGCTCTAGTGTTGTAATCTTGGGAAGATTGAGGAAAGAGGTGCAGACTAAGCAAGAGTTAAAGAGGGAGAATGAGTAATTAAAGAAGTACTTGCAAGATTTAATGAAGCCCTTGCAATCCATCAGCTCCTCATCATCTGCTGCAAGCTTCCTGCCATAGGAAACAATAACTGAGCTGGAAAGAATGAAAGCTACTACTCATGCCACAACGAGTTGGTTGCAGGGAGTGCAAGTTAGGGGAGACAATGCTATCAAGGACCTTCTTTCAACCAGTGGAGATGCTATGAGGTCAATAGATTGGTTAAAGAATGTAGTGGCTCAGGATAAAGAGGATGTGGATCTCTTGTTACAAAATACTAAAGTCATCATGGAATACACTGAAGATAAATTGGTAGGTGATGGCATTCTTCCTTCCTCCAAAGCTGCGGAACCTTGGGAATGGTTTGAAGTTTTGCAAATAAGGCAAAGGGTTTTGAAGAAGGTGTTTAAGCAGAGGAAACAAATTGAGGACACCTTGACTGAGATCTATAACAAATGCATTTCCTTCTTTGAGGTTATGACAGGAAGAAAAAGGTTTGCACCAAAACCTCTGAGCTTGGAGCAGTTAAGAAAATGGTGGCGAGATGTATATTCTCCAATCAATGAGGACCTGGTCACTGAACATCAGTTGGATGATGCATCTATATACATTGCAGTAATGGACAAATATCAAACCAGTAAGGTGGAATGGGATAAGATGGTAGAGCAGTCAAGAGAGGACATTAGGTCCATTGAAAGGAGAATTAAGGTTTTAGCTATGCCACCTATAGCCGACTTGGATAGGATATTTTTGATGGTGCAAGATAGGGTGGAGCGAGATAAGGATAAAGGGGAAGGCAGTTGATACAATGCCTCATCGGAATTTGTGCTTCCGCATTATTTTCCTTCCTCCTTATGCATTGGACCGAGCTTTGTTGGAGATCCCAGGCTGACTTGGATGGAGTGCATGCATTAAATGCATATTTTACTTTATTTTGAATTCCTCTTGGCCGACATGTTTTATGGCCGATTATTATTGTAAACTTAATTTAGTCGACATATCTTGGAGATTTCTATAAATATGGCATTTTGCCTCATTTGTAAGGGCTAGATAGTTTTATATTGGAGCGAATTAAGCAATATAGCAAGAGCTAGAGTTAGGAGTTAGTCTTATTTTCAAGCATGTGTTGTAACAGAAGACTGGAATTGTTGCTACTTTGGGTGATTTAATGCAAGTGAAGACATTGTGATTTGGTGCCTTTCTTGTGTTGAATTTTATCTGGCATGGTTCTTGTGATTCTATCTTTTGAATTGCTTAAGTTTATTTAATATATGTGCTAGGTTTAATGTTAGAGGAATTAATAGTGTTTATGATTTGATACTTGAGGTGTTGCAGCAATCTAGTCCATACTTTTCGCAGCTAGCTGATTGTTAGTTGCTTTGCAAAGTTAGCCTGGACTTGAAATTCACTGTGCTTAGTTCAATTGTGGGCATTTGTTCATTTCGATTGCAATAGGATTGTTTTGGGTGAATTTTCATGATCTGAAAATCTTTAATGCCTTAGAAGATTGCACTATTTCTGTAAGATTGTAGATTCATCTAGGTCAAGCAGGAATCAAATTCTGAGGGATTGGTCCATTTCAAGTGTTTCATCATTTGCATTGTTAATTCTAGGATTAGAATTAATTTTAGAAATCTCTCTAAACCCTTATCTCTTTTGCTATTTCTTTTGTCATTTGGGTTAGATTTAGGATTAAAAGTATCACCATATTGCTAAACTTGATAAGCTTTGAGATTCAACATTTGCTTGTAGTAAGGTCCCTTTGTGATTACCGGTATTTTCACATTATCACTGAGTTGTTTATGCACTGTCAAAACCTGACATTAGAGACCTTGGGCTTATCTCTTGAGGCTTGCTGATAGAGATTTACCTTTCAAGAGAGATAGGATACTTGTATCTTGGCTGAGATGTTGCTGTGCAGAAAACACCATCAACAGGTGATAGACGAAACAGTCTGCAACTGAATTTTCTACTCTCCATCCCTTGCCTCGCACTCTCTAAATATTGTTACTTAGGAAGAGAACAATCTGGGATACCTTCAACCATGAATGAGTTCAGAGGCTCAATGCTCTAGAGAAAGGTTGGTAAAATGTAGATAATTGTGTAGCCAATGTGGAAGACTTCTGTATGGGCCTGGCATTAAAAACTGATAGTAATTGCAGATGACTCTCCAAAATAACAATTACTATGTATCTACCCCAGCTCTATCTCAAGAAGAGCTCCTTTGGAGATGGCTGCATGTTTTTCTGGAACCCGGATTTCAAATCATTGATAGAAACGACAGAGCATCCACAGTTCCATCATTCCTTTAGCTCTGTGTACACTTTGGATATTTGGTTTTGTAATGCTTGTAATTTGGGTTAAGTTTAAATATAATTTTTGTGGCCGTCTTGGACTTCTTAACTGATTTATCTCAGGACACAGACCCCAATAGAACCGACAGTTATTCTATCAAAAAAACTATCAGACTTAGGGAACTGTGATTGATCTCCAGATCTAGAAAAACCAATACCAGCCACAAGCAAAAAAGACCAAACCAAAGATCTCGATAATACCCTTTAGATTAATGTAGAACAGAGATACTATCATGAAATGTATGGGCTTAGTGTCCAAACAAGTGCCTCTTCCTAAGAAAAAGGTGAAACAGAGGAAGATTGATTTGGTTTTCCTTCAAGAAACCTCAAGAGCAAATATATGGGCTTAAGTGTCCAAACAAGTGCCTCTTCCTAAGAAAAAAGGTTAAACAGAGGAAGATTGATTTGGTTTTCCTTCAAGAAACCTCAAGAGCTAACACCAAAAGAATCATTCACTACATATGTGTCTAGGGCTCTAGACAGATACGTTGTTGTAACAACTCGAGACATGATTGAATGGGACTAACCAGGTATCTCTACAAATCTCATATCCTTTCCCTTTGGGTTTAGTAGCCATCTTTCTTACCATTGAATTAAACAAGAGTTAGCAGTAGCAAATATATACATCCCTCAAGGAAATTACAGAATCGCAACAAATTTATTAGATTTTTCTAGGGGTTGCTCAGATGGTGTTCTAGTGGAGAAGAAATTAAGATAAATCGGGCCCCTAATTTTGGTGATTAATTCTGCCTCCTGGGGGCTGGAAAATCATATCCTATTTTTAGTTTTTTGTAACTGCTATTTAGGCAGAGGTTTTTGTTTGAAATTTGAGTTTTTATTATTTTGTTTTTTGGGCTAATTTTAGACTATTCTGAGACGCTGCTTTGTTTTATTGTCTGCTTTATTCTGGGTGGACAGCAATGATATACTTAGAGTTTTCTTTGAGATAAAGTCACCTAGAAATTATTCATTGTATTTTTTTTTCTGATCGCCCAAGTTGAGTCTATTTAGGACCCTGGGTATTCATTAGTTTGTATCAGAACTGCAGAACCAAAACTCAAAATAATAAAATATTTAGACAGCAAGTGTTATATATTTTAACTTCAGTATTATACGTGTTTCTTGTACTTTCAGAAGTTTGTATATGCAAGTTATATCACTCAGAATTGCAGGTTTGATGAAAGTTTAGGTGAAACAATTTCAATCTTAGAGTGCAGAATCTGCATACCATGTGCTGAATTTTTAAAAAAATAGCCAATGGAAAAAAAAAAAGAAGAAAACAGATCAAAGTGATTCTCTTGGGCAACTATAACATAGCTAAAATGTCACAAGAAAAATGATAAATATATTCAACTAAAGACAAGTTGATGCTTTTATGAACCTCCTCACAAATTCACAATTGATTGATTTGAACTACAACCAAGCCTCTTTCACTTGGTTCAACTGAAACCAAATATATTGCAGACAAAATTGATAGGGTTCTTCTATCAGAAGAAATCACAGGCAGATCCACTATCAATCCCTGGAGTGGTGAGACAGTCCTTTCAGATGACTGCCCTATTCTGCTATAAATCAACCATAAACATCTAACTTTGGACTATTTGAACTTCAGATTCGAATTTATGTTTCTATACCCAAGATTTCACTTAAACATTAAACAGAGCTGGAAGAAATCTGATAGAATCAAAGGTTATGCTTCTTACAAATTTGGTTAAAACTTAAAAGCTGAAATACCACAAACAAAAACTTGGAAACTAGAATAAACAGATTTTTGGAAATATATTTGCATAAACAAAGAGAGTATGCCAGCAAATTGGAGAGATTGAAGTTCAGATCAGAGAATATGGGCTCACCCACAACCTCGTAAATAATGAAAAACTGCCAATAAGTAATCCAAAAAAATCGGAAAAATACTCATGCTCAGTTGGTTGAGAGATCAATCATATTGTGAGGGATTCTTGACAGGATCAAGCAGAAAAGGAGGAAAACAGTGGAAGAATGTCTGCAGCTAATGTTTCTGCCATAGTCAAACTAGTGTAATGTGCTCAGCCACATACACACTCATCATGATGGGAATAGAACACATATGACAAGTTAGGCCATGGATGAACTCATCCTATATAGGTCAAGATATAAGAACTAAAAGGTCATCCAAGACTTCAAATGTTTTTCCTTCTTTCTTTATGCATCGAATGAAAGCGATTGCACCAGTACTTTTTTTTTTCAATATCAAAAGGTATTCAGACAATTTAGTCACCCTATTTTTTAGGAAACAACCTCAATATTCTCTCACCTAATTTTATTCTACTTTGGTATTGTTACAACCTAACAACAACCTAACTAATATAGGTCTAAATAAAATATTTAATTTGAACTTATTCACTTTGACCCCCTTAATAACCTATATTTACTGCCCCACTAAACTATCAGGGAAACCCGGGGACACGTCCTGTGATGTCCCCACTCTAGTCAGTTCTAGGGAGCTTGTTGAGTTAGCTTATTTCTTGGACCCTTGTAGGCTAACAGGATCTGGTTAGAGGGTCAGTGGCCATTTTTGGTGAGTTGACATTCTCACCCCCTTCAGCTTCAGTATAGAGTCAGCACGAGCATTTGGTATTCAGTGTTCGCTAGCTTCTGACAGCACGGAAATATATGGAGTTTGGAGGGAGTTATGGATATTTAAGTGATTTAAGTTAATTATTTAACTTAACGCTTTATTATAAAGTCAAATTGACTTTATAAATATTATATCACTTAAATATATCATAAAGTGATTTAAAATTAAATCACTTAAAAGTATAAATTAAATATATCATAAAGTGATTTAAAATTAAATCACTTAAGTATAAAGTGCGCTCAACTTGGGAAAAGCAATTATTTAATTGCTTAAATATTGAAAAGTTATTAAATACATTTTAATGTATTTTATTTGAGAGCCAAGTCGTGCTTTCTTGAAACTCGTGCCTTTTGAGGATATAAGGCATTTTTGGCAAATAAAACTCATTCATGATTATTTGACTTTGCCATTTTTTTTCTCTGTGCTATTCTCTGAGACAAGGGTTTGAGCATTTCTGCCATTGGAGAACGAGATTCTCTTCAGTGTTGAGCATGTTTGAGATTGTGAGAGACTAGTTGAATTAGTGCATCTGTGAGGGCTTCATTCAGAGGTTCTACTGAGCTTTATCAAAGTTTACTTGTTGGTTATTTCAGATCTTACAATAATTGGAGGGGGTTTGATCATCTAGACGTCTTTCCTCTGCTTCAATCAGCTTCATACATTGGTCATACTCTTCTTTGCAGCAGCCGTACTTTCTCTCTTGGAAAAACGTGCTTCTCTGGGTCAAGGCGTGTGAAGTATCTTCCAAAGCGCCTAGCTTTTGGGGGCTTTCAGACTTGCATCCTCTTTGCTTTACCTTCTACAAACGTTTGATCCAGTTTCTGCTTGGGGAAAGGACTAGTTCAGGCTTTTGGTGTGGCTATTGGTCAAATTCAACACATCTTGCCTGCCAGGCTCTGTAATTTTCTATCTAATTATTCTGGAGCATTTCGAGTATGTAATTCATTTGCAATCTCATTGTACGTACTGCAATATAACATCTATTACATCTGTTGCTCAAAATATTACTGTATTGTAATTTAATATGCATTTATATGCTTAGCGCCCCTTCTCTTCTGTCTAGAAACCTTCTTTAAAAAACTAAAAAAAACACAAGAAGATAAGAAAATACTATAGGGGTTTGGTTGGAGCCAGTTGGGCTCATCACACGTCCCCTATCCGAAATGACCCGTCCCTGTCCCCGGGATGTCCCGGGAACAAGGGGATGGCTGGGGGACAGTCCCCTACCATTTCCTTTTTTTGGAAATCAGCAGGAAACGTGCCGGAAAGGGGGGGATGAGAGGGAGAAAAAAGGGGGACGGCTGCGTTTCTACTTGTTTTAAAAATTAAAAAAACACATTTAAATTTAAAATAAAGCCCTCAATTCGTGGCTTATGTGGGCCCCCATCTTCTATGCTACCCTTATATCAAACACCATGATTGGGAGCTGCAAAAGTATATAAAGACTAGGGTATGAGGTTTTTGTTTTTTGTATGAATAAGAGGTGCAACTGATACTAGCTTTCAAGGAAACTTTGTAATGACACAAAGACAGCATGGTGTTCAATGAGCAACATTATCACTGAAGACCTTATGCACAGCTAGTCATCATAGTGACAAGAGACTATAGACAGAGGCATGCCTTTATTCACTCATAGTCTGGGTTTGCTGAGCCAAAAATATGATGAGATTTTGTCATTCATGAATGATGAACAATCCTTAATTGGCAATAACAATGGGCAGTGGCCATGCCATAAAGGGCAATTACCTTGATCACAAAGAGTTGTGAATGAGACTGTTAAAGTCTCTACAAAGGTAAAGATTGTGCAATAAAGGACAGATCAAGGGAAAAGCTTACCAAGATGAGTACAGTCAAACCTTAGAAAAGATAGTTATAGAAGGTTACATAATGGGTTGTGTTGAAAACACAAGTAAAAGACCCTTATTGAACCCTCTAGAAATTCAATATGATGTTTATCTGAGCAATGGAGAGGTCAAAAACTATCTGAAACCATTAGAATCCTAAAGCAATTCCAAAGGCATACATGGCAGGCTCTTTAAAAAAGGTGGTTAGATAATTTAGAAAGTATCCAAACTCATCAAGAGGACAAACCGTGGACTAAAAGTGGATTGTTTAAAAATGCAAATCTGGAAGTTTCAAAAGCCCTACACTAGTTGTGAAGATGACAGGGGAGAGATCAAAAGGACAGTCTTAGGACAGTCCAGTGATGAAAATGTTTGCAAAGTGACCTCACCACAAGATGACTGTGGTTTTGAACAATGCACAGAGTTTTCAAAGGACTGTCATTAAAGTATTTGACAGTGGGCTAAATATGACTCTGGTTTGTCTATTAAAAAAGGTAGTCACTTTGGACAAGTGAGCAGTCAACCATGAAAAGGCAGTCACTTTGGACTAAAGGGACATAGTCTAATGAAGGACAGTTTTGAAGATGAAGGCAAACACAATGATAGAGTACAGTGACAGAATATTAGAGAGGAACTTTTGATAGTCATGAATGAACAAGGGTGTGTTTGATGACAATATTTTGAGATAGAAGACATTTATTCTTAAGAAAATCATTAGATTGTAATATCTTCTTTATCAGAGCTATGAGTTGATGATTTGATAAAGCTTAAAAATATGGCAAACAATTGACAGTAAGGAGAAAAGTATGTCAATACTAGAAAGTTTCCTCCAAAGCTTTTGAGGTATTATAACTTAAGGTTCTATAATGTATATTATGCATGCTTTATCCATGTTTTCATATGAATATTTAAAATTTTCAATATATTTTATATAATCATCACCAAATTTGGCCTCAAAATCCAGAAACTTGGGGACTCGTCCCTATTAAAAGAGTAATATATCATGTTAATGCTCAATCACGTTCTTTTAATTTAGCTATGTAACATGTGTTACTTCTTCCATTATTTTCCGTTTTGGCTCCAATCACATCTATGTGATTGTTGATCGCCTATCATTGTAATCTATATATTATTTGCTCTGTAAATAATATATGATTCGATTATTGCAAATTCATCTACTTTGCATCTGTAATATGGTATCAGAGCAATCGATCTGAGCGATTGAAATTTTCGTTTTTCCTGTATTCGTGCATTTGCGTGAATTTCTATGTGAAGACACGTGTTCTTTGCTTTGGAGTGACATTTATTAAAATATTAAATGTAATATTAATTCATCTTAGCATTTAGTCTTTAGTTAGTTGTAAGTTAACTTGTAGTTAACTTAAGCTTTAGTTTGCTTCAGTTACTGTTTATCTTTCGTCCAGTTAATTTGGTTAGTTAACTACTAATACTCCCTAATTTGTAGGGTTTGTAAATTCTTAAGAGCAAGGCTCTTCAATCAATAAAATCGATTCATTATTTTCCCAAATTCACATGGTATGAGAGCTAGGGTAATGAGACACAAATTCAGATTTTTTTAAGGCAGGGTTTGAAATTCGTGATTTTTTTTCTTTTGAAGATTTTCGTATTTTTTAAAGAAGAAAAATTGCGGATATTTATTCAGGCAGATTTTCGAGGGTTCTTGGGCACATGGTTGTTGGAGTTATTTCTGCAAATCGTGACATTCAGATTTTGTGTGGTCTGCAAATTAAAATCACAACCTTAGGGAACGATTTTCTAAAGTTTTGAGTTTGCGTTTCTTCATTTATTTGGCCGTGAATCTCAGCTTTTTGTAGACATGTTTTGCTCTTTGAGGTCGCGTTTTTCTTGGTATCTGAGGTCGCGTTTTTCTGTAGACGTATTTTGCCCTCTGTGAAGCCACATTTTCTTGAAGATCTCTTGCTTGCGTTATGAAATTTTCTAGGCACGCGATTTCCTCATTATTTTGGCCACGTCTCTTCCTCATTTCTGATCGTGTCTTTTTGTTTTCTCTCTAGGCGCGACCTAGCTTTTGAAACGCATTTTCTGCAAAATCCCTGGTGCATTTTTTTAAAACCTCCAATTCTGCACGGATTCTCTACAATTTTTCCAAAACCTTGAAATAAAAATCGACTAGGGTTTTTGAAATAAATCCTATCTGAAGTCGAATTTTTTTTCTAACAATAGATTTTTTGTGGGCTTTTCAACAGGATTTCTAGGTTGGCTTTCGTTTTTTCTAGGTGCCTCGTAATCAGTGCCTTTAAATTTGTGCCAGGTTTTCGTGATTTTCTGATATTTCATGGCAGCCTAAAAAGTTCTTGGAGCCAATTTTGCCAAATTTTCTAGGAATTTTTTTAAAAAATTGTAAAGAGTTTTTGAAATATTTTCTTAAAAAAATTTACAAGAGTTTCCAACCATTTTTTCTATTAAATTTTGTTGTTTTTCAGAAGTTTTTGAGGGTTTTTCTAAAAAAAAATGTTACAGGTTTTGAACCTCTTTTTCAGACGATTTTTTGAGAAATCGAGTGTTGTGCCAACTGATTGTCCAGCGTTTTGCTAGCTGATCACAGACTTACCTCAATTTTTGTGCTTTGGAAAACCGGAAGGATGGTGTCTTTGTCCAATGCTATGTTGGAAAGTTCGCAGAGGTTCAATGGAAAGAATTACAACACATGGAAGCAGAGGATGCTTACCATCTTTGAGTACCAGTGTCTGGATGCGCTTGTTCTAGGTATAGAAGTTTGTCCCACTGTTGCTGGGAAGGATCAGGACAAGTATGATGGAAGCAATAGGGAGGCAATTATGCTTCTAAAATTATCTATCACTGATCAAATGTTACCAAAAATACCATTTGGTAAATCAGTTGTGGAGATCTAGAAGAATTTGAAAGATCTTCATGAGACCTCAGACAAGGAAATGGCTTTCTTTCTGAAGAATACGCTTTTCTCTATTATGATGGATGACCAAGTGTCTTTGCAGGAGCACTTGATGAAAATAAAAAATATTCGCAATCAATTGGAGGCCATTGGTCGTAAGATGGAAGAGGAGGATGTGGTCGTGATCACTTTGAAGAGTTTGCCACGTTCCTACGAGCACTTCATTGAAACGCTCAACATTACATCCACCAATGTCAACTTGAAGTTTGATGAGTTGTGCAACAAGCTTTTGCAACAGGATCGGTGGAGGAAGCAGTTTGGGAACAGCAGTGAGTCTCAAGTGTTGAACAAGAATTTACTACCAATGACATTGGAAAAGGAAAGTCCACTCAGCAGAAAGGATGAAGCGATTCGCAGGAGGGCTCCAAGAATTCTTTTAATTGCCATTACTGTGGGAAGATTGGTCATATACAGAGGTATTGCAGAAAGCGGTTAGCTAATGAGAAGTCCAACCAAGAAGCATCTTAGCAAAGTGCTCATGTAGTGGAGCAGACTGAGCAGAAGGAGTCTGCACACTATGCATTTTGATGACCAGCACAATATGGGTAGACTTAGTTTTAATTTGTATGATGACCATTAAGGGAGGGTATTAAAATATTAAATGTAATATTAATGGTCATCTTAGCTTTATTTAGTCTCTAGTTAGTCGTAAGTTAACTTGTAGTTAACTTACCGCTTTTTAGCTTTAGTTTGCTTCAGTTAACTATTTGTCTTTCGTCTAGTTAACATTTAGTTAACTGTTTTGTTAACTGTGTTTGTTAACTACCGATACTCCCTAATTTGTAGGGTTCGTAAATTCTATAAGAGCAAGGCTCTTCAGTTAATAAAATCGATCTCATTATTTTACCAAATTCACAACATCTGCTCTTCGCGTGTGTGTTCATGACTAGAAGGTGTTGATGCGGCTGTGTCCTATGTTTATTCTCTGCACGTGGACTATGTTTATTTTCAGTCGCGACGTGTTTCAATTTACGACCTTTTTATTTCTGTGATGGTCCGCGACCGGAGGGTTTTAATTTTGCCTGCATTTTCATCTATGATTTGTTGCTTGTTCTATGAGACACAATTTGAGAAGACGTTTTTGTCTTACCCACGACCTCCCAGTTTTTCTAAAGCTAGCGCGACTTCTGATTCTTCTTCCTAGGTCACGTTTTTTTATTTCTTCGTTCTAGGTGCGACTTCCTCATTTATTTGGCCGCGTGTTTCAGCCTTTTTGACCCGCGTTTCTTCCATGAAAATCTAGACGTAATTTTTCCTTGGTTTGAGCGATTGCAAACTCTCTTTTTGGCGCATGATCTGCAAGTTCTAGCGCAATTTCTTCATCTATTTCAAACACGTTTTCTGGTTCTTTTGGTGTGTTTTCTAAAGAAAGAAAGTTCTAGGCAGTTTGCAGTTTCTTTTGGGTCGCGATTTTTTCACATTTCTGGCGAAGTTTCTACACTGTGGGCGGGATTCTGAGTGTTTTTTTTCAAAAACATGTCTTCTGCAATTTTTTTTAGAAAATCGGGCAAGGGTTTTTATATAAATCCTCTGTCTGAAGGTGAAATTTTTTTCTGAATCCAAATTCTTTCTAGATTTTTCGAGAGGATTTATGGGTCATCGTCAGATTTTTCTGGGTGTCTCAAAATCCGTGCTTTGAAATTTGTGCCAATGGATTTGTCTTGATTTTTGTGCCTCTTCTGAAAAAATTCAGCCTTTCAAGTATTTTTTTGTACCTAGGGTTTTTTGTTTTCAATTTGCAAAAATTCTTCTTTATGCCTCGAAATTCGTGTTTGAATATCGTCTTGGGTTCAGGGTGTGTTGTCTTGAACTTTGTGCCATCTATTGCTTGTGTCATCTTTGTTTTTTATGCCTCAAAAAGCATGAAGCATGGCCTCTTTGACCAACATCATGTTGGACAACAGTCAGAAGTTCAACGATCATAACTACAACACATGGAAGCAACGTATGATGACAATATTTGAGTATTGATGTCTTGACCAGATTGTTCTGGGCACCACGACACGACCTCTCACAATTGATAAGGATCAGGTGAAGTTTGATGAGCAGAATCGAGAAGCCGTTATGCTCATAAAGTTATCAGTCACTGATGACCAGTTACCTCAAGTTCCTTCAGGTAAATCAACGAAGGAGATTTTGGATTTTTGAAAGATCTTCATGAGACTTCCAACAAGAGTCGTGCATTCTTTCTAAAGAACATCATGTTTTCCATTGTCATGGATGAGAATACACCTCTGCAAGCACACTTGACTAGGATCAAAGACATTCGAGATCAGTTTGAGGCTATTGGTCGGAAGATGGAGGAAGAAGATATGGCGATGATCACTCTAAAGAGTTTACCACATTCGTATGAGCACTTTATTGAGACGCTCAACAATTACAATGACTAATGTTGACTTGACGTTTCCAAATCTCTATAACAAACTTCTATAGCAAGATCGTTGGAAACAACAGTTTGGTACTAGTGCCACTTCATCCTCTTCAGTGCAGGTATTCCCTGCAAAGACATTTCAGAAGAATAAGGGCAAGCCTTCCTCCTTTCAAAAGCACAATCAAGGGAAATCTTCAGATTCTTCGAAGTCAAAGAATATTCAGTGCAATTATTGTCACAAGTTTGGCCACATGAAGAAGGATTGTCAGAAATGCTTGGCCTCTAAACAAGGCAAGCAAGGAGAGTCTAGACCGAAAGCACATGTGGCGAAGCACACTAAGCAGGAGTTTGCCTTCTTTGCATTCATGGCAAAGAGTCCTACAAATCTTGTAAACACTTTTGCTTGGTACATTGACTCTGGTGCTTCATGCTATTTCACACATCGCCGAGATTGGTTCATTCAGTACACGCCTTTCAAAGATTCGGTTATCTTTGGAGGAGGCGAAGAGTATATTGTTGCTGACAAGGGCAACGTTCAGATTCAATCTGGTGGGAGAAATTTGATATTTCTTGATGTATACTTTGTACCTGCAATGGAATTGAACTTACCTTTTGTAAGTCAGATTATGACTCACTCTCCTCAGTTGGACATCATCTTCAATATGCATACATGCAGTATTGTTGACAGAGAGACACGGACTACAGTCATTCAGGGACTTGAGGATCATGGTCTTTATAGACTTGTTGATTCTGGTGATTCTCAAGAGCACGCTATGGCAGCCAGGAGCACTTCTATCAACAGTCTCTGGCATCAATGTTATGGGCACCTAAACATGCACTATCTCTCTCAGTTATCACGAGATGATCTTGTTGGTGGTCTACCTGCGATTCAAACTCAAACTCATGGAGTTCGCAAAGCTTGTCAGGCTGGAAAGCAACATCGGACTCCTTTCTCCAATGGTGACTCATGGCAAGCTTCAAAGGTTTTACAGTTGTTCCACGCTAATGTATGTGGTCCAATGCACACACCTTCCATTACTGTATCTAGGTATTTTTTGCTTTTTGTTGATGATTTCAACAGAAAGATGTGTATATTTTTTGAAGCTTAAATCAGAGGTGTTTAGCATATTTCAGCAGCTTCAGGTCTTGGTGGAAAAAGAGTCTAGTTCTTCTATTATTACTCTTAGGTCTGATAATGGGGGGGAATTTTGTTCCAAAGATTTCTCCACATTTTGTGTTGCACATGGCATAAAGCGCCAATTCACCACACCTTACACCCCTCAACAAAATGTAGTCGAGTGTCGCAATCGCACCATTACTGAAATGGCACGTTCTATGTTGGAGCATAGACATGTTCCTAAGAAGTTCTGGGTTGAAGCAATGTATACTGTTGTTTATCTTCTGAATAGATTTCCTAGTCATGCTGCGAAGAAGATGACTCCTGAAGAAGCCTGGTCTGGACGTAAGCCGAACATTAGTCACCTGAAGGTTTTTGGCTCCACTACTCGTGTTTGGATTCCTGATACTCAACGCACTAAGTTGGATTCCAAGAGCCAAAAACTCATGTTTACAGGTTATAGTGAGAACCATAAGGCATACAGACTGATAGATGCAGACACTGATCGTCTAATCTTCAATCTGATGTCGTGGTTGATGAGAATTGTGGGCTCTTCTATCAATGATGTTAATTTTATGACCAAGATTAAGTTAAGCAGAAATAACACAAATTCAAACAATAGAACACAGCATATACCCTAGGAAAACCCTCCTTCTTGAGGGAGAAAAACCCAACAACAATATATCACCTATATATTGATTGAAATAGCAACAATATGCTTTTCAATTAGGTCAATCACAAGGCTGATCTAATGTAGAGATAATAGCACCACACTTGATGCAAATACACAATCAAATGAAGTATATCGAACTCCTTGAAAAACAATATATCAATCTGCTGTGATATCGAACTCCTTCCAGAATTATGCGCACTTGACTCTAGATGATGAATGAATGATGATGATAGAAAGCAGCACCTTCCATATATACAGGTTGATAAAGCTTCTCCCAAACAAGACGTCCTTTCACAAGAAGTCGGCCTCTTCATGAAATAGCACGTCTCTTTCTCCCATGCAATTTGATTAAGTCGGCCTTCATTTGAATAAAATAAAATATAAAATATTATTTGAAATGTAGCGTCCTTTCACAAAGGTCGACATCAAATAAATAAGCAGCCATGGCTTTATTTATTTGATAATCATTTAATATTTACATGGAGCAAAGGATAACACCCGCCGCTAACATCAACACTCCCTCTTAGCTAGGGAGGTATCCTTTCAGATCTTCATGTCATGGAGTCTCTGAACATGACACTCACAATGGTTACACCCATTTGTGAAAATAGTTCATCACGGAGTCACTCAATGTGATATCATCAAGGAGTCACTCAACATGGCGTCCACCATGGCTACTCCCATGTGTGGAAAGAAACATGTGCACAAGTGCCCATCACGAAGTCCCTCAACATGATGTTGTCATGGAGTCTCTCAACATGACGTCCACCATGGCTACTCCCATGTGTGGATAAACACAAGTACAAAGAATTCATCACAAAGTCTCTCAACGTGATGTTGTCATGGAGTCTCTCAACATGACATCCACCATGGCTACTCCCAGAGGACAAGGGCTTTCACCTCAAATTTCTCCGTCTCAGAGAAAAGTGCATTATGGCAAATAATAAAAAATCACTGTTGCTGAGTATCCCTCTCAGCAAGGGCTTCATTCTCCACAACTCCAAGCTTGTCTCGAAAATGCACAAATTTCACTTTGGAGAGAGGCTTGGTGAGAATATCAGCCATCTAATCATCAGTGCAAATATATCTCAGCTGAATGGCTTTCCTCAGTACCATATCTCTAATGTAATGGTATTTGATCTCTACATGTTTTGTTTTGTCATGGAACACTGGATTGACAGATAGCTTCACACAACTTTGATTGTCACAATGAATAACAGTCGGCTCCAATGATTGTCCAAACAATCTTGCAAGAAGCTTCTGAAGCCACACTGCTTCTCGGGCTACTACACATGCTGCAATATATTCAGCCTCTACAGTGCTTAGAGCTACTAAAGACTGCTTCCTGCTACACCAAGAAATCATGGCAGACCCCAAGCTAAAGCAACATCCAGATGTGCTCTTCCTGTCAGCTACTCTCCCGACCCAATCAGAGTCAAAATATCCTTGCAACTTTAGATCTACACTGGAAGTATATCTCAAGCCATATCCAACTGTGCCACGCAAGTATCTCAAGATATACTTAGCTGCAACTAGATGAATATGCCTTGGTTCATACATGAACTGACTGAGGGCACTCACTACACAGCAAATGTCTGGTCTAGTATTGACTAGATACATCAACGATCCAATCAACTGCCTGTACATGGTGGGATCAACAAGATCTGAACTAGTTGCAGACTCACTCAACTTCTTCAAATTTGTTTCCATCGGTGTACACATAGATTTGCAATCCATCATCCCAAATCTCTTCAAGACGTCTATGGTATATTTCCCTTGACTTAGAATAATCTCATTGGGTCTCTACCACACTTCCAATCCTAGAAAGTAATGCATAAAACCTAGATCCTTCATCTCAAATTCAAAAGCTAACTCCTTGCATTTGACAATGAGATATTCTACTCCAGTAAGAAATAAATCCACATAAAGAACTAAGATTAAAGCCTCACCATCAACTACCTTGAAGTATAGATTTAAATCTGCATCATTCTTGGAGAAACCCAAGCTCATCAGGTATCAATCAATCCTCTCATACCAAACACGTTTTCATAGCTTGTTTAAGGCCATACAATACCTTCTTCAATCTACATACATGAGATTCCTTTCCATGAATCACAAACCCCTCTGGTTGTTCAATGTACACTTCCTCTTCAATTACACCATTAAGAAATGTTGTCTTTACATCCATTTGGTGTAGCTTCCATCCCTTAGTTGTTGCAATAGCAATAATAGTCCTGATGGATGTATAACAAGCAACCGAAGCAAATGTTTCCTCATAATCTATTCCCTCTTTCTGAGAGAATCCTCTAGCCACAAATCTTGCTTTGTACTTCTCAATGCTCCCATCAGCTGCATGCTTGATCTTGAAAAGCCATTTAGAAGATATAACTAATTTCCCTTCAAGTCTTGGTACAATATCCCAAACATCATTCTTGATAATAGATTGATATTCTTCAGCCATAGCATCTCTCTATACTTGCTGACTTGATGCTTCCTCAATACTGGAAGGCTCAAACTCAATGATATGACTCATCAATGCTACATAGTCTGGAAACTTCTGAGGTCTTTTGCTTTCTATGAATGTGCCTCTAGGTGTTGCAAACTTCTCTACTTCTTCCATAGTCTGTCTAGCCCATAGAGGTCTCTTTCAACCTATAGCAATATTTCTCGGACCATTAGTAGGTTCTATGGGATCAACTGGATCACTAACCTCCTCTGGTTCAGTAGACTCCCTCTGAATCTCAAGAGTATGATCAACGTCCATATCCTGAGGAGTCTCTTGATCTTCATTATCTATCTCCATGTATGACGCTTTAGATCTTTTGAATGCAACATCTTCTTCAAAAGAGACATCCCTACTAATCTCAATTTGTTTTTGTCTTGGAATGTAAATCCTGTAGGCCTTTGAAGATTCACTTTAACCCACAAATATTCCTTTCTTGCCAGATGGTTCTAACTTAGATCTCTTATCTTTAGGCACATGAATATAAAGAAGACAACCAAAGATTCTCAAATGACTAACCTCAAGTTTCACACGTGTGAATGCTTCTTCAGGAGTCATATTTTCCAATATTTGATGAGGGCTCCAATTCTGAACATACACTGCAGTTCTCGATGCTTCTGCCCAAAGGAAGGTTTGTAAGTCTTGGTCATGAATCATAGCTTTGGCTGCCTCAACTATGGATCTATTCTTCCTTTCTACAACTCCATTTTGCTGAGGATTGTAAGGAACACAAAACCCCCTCTTAATCCCTGCCTCAATACAAAAATTACGGAAGCCTCCAGAAATGTATTCTCCTCCGTTATCAGATCTCAGAACTTTGATCCTCTTTCCGGACAAATTTTCAACTTGAGCCTTAAATTCTTTGAATTTCTCAAGTACTTCTTCAGACTCCTTAGACTTCAAAAAATAAATCCAAGTCTTTCTAGAGTAGTCATCAATGAAAATCACATAATACCAAAAACCACTCAAGGATGCCATAGACATTGGACCACACAAATCAGAATGAACAAGATCTAGAATACTTTTTGATCTACTTTCACTACTATGAAAAGGGCTCTTAGTATTCTTACCCATTGCACATCCTCTTCAAGTACCATCATGCTCTTGACTGAGTTTCGGAAGGCCAGTAACCATCTTCTCCATGGATGGAAGAGCTCTAAAATGAAGGTGAGCAAGCCTCCTATGCCATAGCTCACTCGAACTGGTGGAATCATGCAACAATGCTTGAATTGGACAAATGGAAAGTCTATATAGACTCTCTTGACGAACACCAATCACTTGGGTTGTCTTGATGCTAGAGTTCTCTAGCCAAGCAAGAACTTTTCCCTCAGAAAATGCAACTTGATATCCTTTGTCCCCCAAAGCTGAAATTGATACAAGGTTCCTCTTGATACCTAGTACGAACAAGACATCACTCAAATGAAGAGGAATGCCAGAATCTAGGTGAAGAGGGGTGGCACCAGCACCTTTCACTGAATAGCAAGCATCATCTCTGATTATTACTTGGATGTTGGTTTCTCTTTCTACCAAATCTGAAAGATGCTCTCTATATCCTGTAATGTGACGAGAAGCGCCACAATCAATCAACCATGTGCTACTATCGGTTGGAACATTGCTTGATAGGGCAGAGATGAATAGAATTCCTCCTGAGTTTTCTTTTGAATCCTTCTGAGGAGAGACATCATCAACATCCACAGTAGAAGCATGTTGCTTTGGTCTTGTTGCGCAATCTCTAGCATAGTGACCATACTTGTCACATCTGAAGCATTGAATATGGGAGAGATCCTTCTTCTTCTTTGATTCAGGAGCAGCATCCGATTTCCTGTCTCTATTCCTCTTGAAATTTCCTTTTCTCCCTTCTCTTCCTTTCCTCTTTGAAGTTTGAGCAGCAAGAACATGATTGTCTTCATTGTTAGAGCTTCTACCATTACCTCTTGTTGCCAACCTGGATTCCTCTTGAATGCAATCTGCTCTAAGGCAATCAAACTTTGGTAGCTTAGATCTTCCACTAATACCTTGGATAAAAGGCTTCCAAGATTGAGGAAGACTGTTAAGTGCCAACATGACTAAGTCTCCATCTTCAACTATATCTCCAATGGCATATAGTTGATCCTTCAATTCAGTAATCTTCATGAAGAAGGAGATGACTAAATCTCCTTTAGCCATCTTGATGTGATGAAGTTGTTGCCTTAAAGCAAGAGCTCTGCTAGTGTTATTGATCTCATACAATCCCTCCAAATCTTGAACATCTCTCTAGCTGTCTTCAACTTGGAGATTATATGCACAAGGTGATCCTTCACGGAATCAATCAATATCTTCTTGGCCTTTGTGCCATTCTTCCTCCATTGTGTTTCTCAGTCTCATCGGAAGGCTCGGGCACCTCACTCTCCACGAACTCGAGAATATCATTTTCTTCCAATGCAATAAGAACTCTAAACTTCCAAGAGGTGAAGTTAGAGGCACCATCAAGTCTATCTTCAACCTTGAGTCCGTTCACCATTTTCGAAGCTAAAATAGACACTCTTAGATGAGAAGAGAAGAAGATTTCGCTGCTTATACAAATCTGATCATGATCTTGCTTAAACCCACTCTGATACAATGGTAATTTTATGACCAGGATTAAGTTAAGCAGAAATAACACATTCAAACAATAGAACACAGCATATACCCTCGGAAAACCCTCCTTGAGGGAGAAAAACCCAACAACAATATATCACCTATATATTGAATGAAATAGCAACAATATGTTTTACAATGAGGCCAATCACAAGGCCGATCTGATGTAGAGATAATAGCACCACACTTGATGCAAATACACAATCAAATGAAGTATATCAAACTCCTTGGAAAACAATATATCGATCTGTTGTGATATCAAACTCCTTCCAGAATTATGAGTACTTGACTCTAGATCATGAACGAATGATGATGATAGAAAGCAGCGCCTTCCATATATACAAGTTGATAAAGCTTCTCCCAAACAAGACGTCCTTTCACAAGAAGTCAGCCTCTTCATGAAATAGCACATCTCTTTCTCCCATGCGATTTGATTAAGTTGGCCTTCATTTCAATAAAATAAAATATAAAATATTATTTGAAATGTGGCGACCTTTCACAAAGGTCAGCATCAAATAAATAAGCAGCCACAGCTTTATTTATTTGATAATCATTTAATATTTACATGGAGTGAATGAATGAATGAATGAAAGATTTTAATGACGTCCGCGAGACCAAACAGTCTATGGGACCGAGACAAAACAGGCCTAATTTGTCTTCATACTCTTTTCCAAGTCAGATCTCCTGCTGTTAAGTTTGACTAGAAGGCTAGCCGTCTGATTAATCTTATCTTCCTCAAATAGCTGGTGCATATTGTCCACTTTCAAACTATTTTCATGTTGAGTGCGGATATCCTCGTAAGCAATGCATTCCATGATGAAGTGCCATTCTGTTTCCACAACCCCTTTATTGCAGAAAATACAAGTTCTTTCTTCCCAAGTTTCCTTGGGTATCTTCCACCTACCGGTCTCACACCTAAGGTGATGTGATCCCGTCCTCAATTGTGCCACTAACAACCTCGCTTTCCCTTTAATATCTGCACCTAAATAAGTTTTTTCACCATGATCCTTTGTCGGGTTAAACTCTTTGATGTAGTATGCTTTTTTTCGCCCAATCTGGTTTGTCCACATGGCAGTTCTGAATTTTTCAGTCACATAGCTTTTTATTTCACTATTGGTGCTAGGACACTCATGCAAATTGATGTCCCACTTGTTCATCCACTTGTGGTTTTGTTTCATCCAAGTTTTCTTCCTACGTTCTAGCGTCTCCTTCATAGCTGTTTTGGGCCAACGGTGGTTATCCATGTTTTCAACCTTCTTTAAATAGCTTATCAACCGGATTAAAGCCGATGCTTCCAATGGAAAAGACCCTGTTTCAGCTAAAAGAATTTCATAGGGGACAGTGGTTTTGACTTTGAGACTGCTTGTTATTAGATGTTTTTGAATTCTTTCTAGTTGTCTCCAACTGCATTTTGACATACTATTTCCCCATACCTCACACCCATAAAGTACAACCGGAGCAACAAGCAAACCAAAAAGGGTTTTCTTGGTTTTCCAATCCCAAAGCTCGGCTTTTCTACACCTATTTTGTAAAAGGTAAGAAGCTTTCCAACCTCCCTGTATCCTTTTCGTCCGACAAGTCTCCCAACTGAGCTTATAATGAAAGTCAATCCCAAGGTACTTGTATTCTTTGACTATTTCAAGCGGGCTGCCTTCAAAAAGAAAGGTATTCTGGTTATCTTTTCTATTCAATGAGAAAATCATGATTTTGGTCTTGGTGATATTCACTTGCATCCCAACCTCATGACAAAAGAGTTCTAGACCTTTCAGATGTTCTCTTAACCCATGTGCTGTTTTTGAAATTAGGATAAGATCATCAGCATATAAGAGTAGCTTCACCACATAACCTGCCAATTGAATACCATCCCCATCCGTCTTGCTTAACCAAGCTTCCAACTTATCAATGTATAACCCAAAAAGCGTGGGAGATAGAGGACAGCCCTGTTTAACTCCAATGTCGCTACCAAAACATTCTGACATACCATCCCTTGTTCTGATTTTAGCTCTAACATTCTCATACAATCTGTGAACAGCTGCTCTATATACATTTGGGATGCCTAATTCCTCCATTCTATTCCATAGTTTGTCTCTAGGTACCGTGTCAAAAGCTTTCTTGAAATCAACAAAACAGCAATAAGCTTCCTCGCCCTGAGTGTTCCAAACTTTCTCAACCAAATGCCTAAGGGTGATGCAGTGATCAATGGTAGAGTGTCTTGACCTAAAGCCTGCCTGTCCCTTTGCTCTTTTGCCCTCATTTTCTGCCCAACTGCTGATCCTACGCTCAATCATGCTCCCAAAGAGCTTGCCAAAGATAGGATTGACCATAATCGTACGGTAGTTAGATGGATTGTTGATATCACCACTTTTGAATAGAGGAATGACCACACTAGTGGTCCACTCCATAGGAAATCCCTCTTGATTGACATTATTGAAAATTCTTTTTATGTAAGGAGCAAGAGTCTCGATCCCCCATTTTAAGAATTCAGCCTGCAACCCATCTATGTCCTGTGCTTTACCACTTGCTAAATTCTTTATTCCTTGTTTGATATCATCCACAGTGAATAGTTCCATTGATGTGTTAATAACAGGTGGATGGTCTTTCTCATGAACCCGCTCGTAAAGAAGCCTAGCATACTCTAGCCATTGGCCATCTGTAATACTGTTTTCAGTCCTCTTTTTCTTTTGCTGCAATTCTCTCCAAAAACCTTTAGGGTTCTGTTTTCCAAGCGAGATTAGCTCCTTCCTTCTTTCATTTACATAATCATATTTTTTTGACTGCACCAATTTTTCATATTTTTTCTTGTACTCTTTGTCCATTCCTTTCTTTTTTAGTGATCTCTTGGCTGCCTTACATTCTTCATCATACCAAGGATTTGCCGGGAAAGTGTTTGTAGCCTTCATCTTGGGGTGGGACCTTTTGCATGCATTTAAAGCCTTGTGAATTATTGGGATCAGCGAATTGCTGTGAATGTGGATGTCCCCATCCTTTGTCGCTTTGACCTCTCCGTTGTTTTTTAAATCATGGAAATGCTGTTTAAGAACAGCGTTAAATCTTTCTCTATTTTCTTTATTCAAGAGGATTTTACCCTTGGGGAGGGTTTTATTTTGCATGTGCTGAACCTGTTTAATGTGTTGGCTGATTGGGGACATGCGGAGTTTAACCAGAAGAGGTAAGTGGTCAGATTTCATCCCAATAGGGCAGTCCTCAATATCAAACTCTAGCAATCTAGAAACAAAACCTTGAGAGCAAATCACATAGTCCACCACACTTTGACCATTATACGTTTTGCAAGTGATACCCCCCGACTTTGGCCAATCTCTCATCCCATTACAAATAACCATTCCAAACAGACTACAAAGCCCAAGTAATTCAGTCCCAAACGGGGTCACATCCCCATTGTCATCTTGGGATGTTCTTTCCCAATATTGATCTCCACCTTCCTCTAACCATAAAGGATTGTTCTCCCCTTTTTCATCCCTGCTTAGCTGAAGAGACTGATTATTAGCTGTCCTTGCATTAAAGTCACCCATTAAGACAACATCTCCAAGTGCGCTGAAAATAGATATGTCTCTTTTTAGTGAGGCATACGGGTCTTCATTGTCTAAATTTCTCTTCTTATAGAACTTAGAATTTTTTGGAGCAAAGTAACAAGCAGCCAATCTGAAAGTCACCCCATTTTCTGTTATTTGCAGCCATATGTACTGTTTATTTGCGTCTTCTTTTTCGAATTCAACAATTCCCTGCCATTTCTCACCTATTAGCACTGTAACTCCACCATAACCTTTGCCTGACTCATTCCCTTTGTTCCAAACTGAGACTTTCTTATATCCTTCAAAATCTGGGACTTTGCAGCCTTCATGCTCATGTGTTTCAGTAAGAATGATAATATCTTTACCCTTTGCTATGGGCCCCAATCCAGGTCCTCTTCTCCATGGATATCCTCTACAATTCCAACTTACAACACGTAAGTATTCCTGTGGGGCCCCCAATTCCTATTTCTTGTTTGAAAAACGATCACCAATTTGGGCTTTCCCATTTTTCAACCATGCCCACTTTCCTTCATTTCTTGCTGTTTTCACTTTCTCCCATTCTTTCCTTTGTGCTTCCTGCTGCTCGAAAGTCAAATCTTCGTCTAGGTAAATATGTGTGCCTCTAAGTAACCCTCTGTTTTTTAGAATTCTGTTCTTATCCTCTAAGCTTCTCAAGGTGACTCTTACATGCCTATCCCTTCCACCATCTATCTTTTTTCCAATTCTATTTGCTTGCTGAATATAACCTGTCCATTTCAGCTCGTCTTTAAGGAAGTTTCTTGCTAGGATGTCTGTTCTTTCCCTTTCACCAAAATCTTTCAAACCCTTAATAATAATGTTTGTAGCCTTGCCTTGCTTTGTTTTAAGGTGAAGGATAACACTCACCGCTAACATCAACGGGCTCCACTACTCATGTTTGGATTCTTGATGCTCAACGCACTAAGTTGGATTCCAAGAGCCAGAAACTCATGTTTACAGGTTATAGTGAGAACCATAAGGCATACAGACTAATAGATGCAGACACTGATCGTCTAATCTTCAGTCGTGATGTCGTGGTTGATGAGAATTGTGGGCTCTTCTATCAGTCTTCTCCTGTTTATTCTAAGGTTCAGCCTTAGAAAGATTCTAATTTGGGTGTTTATCCTCCACTTGGTTCACTTTATGGAAGGGATTCCGCAGAGGTGCAAGCACCTCAGCAGCTGCTTCCACCATTGGCACCTGTTCAGCAAGATCTAGATGTTCTTCCAGATATGTCAGTTCCGGCTGATCCAGTAGAGGTTGTTCCTCCTAATTCCGATATTGGTTCATCTACTCTTCCTAAATGGTGGGCTTCGATGATTGGTGCTCTTCATGATGATGAGTTACTAGAGAGTAGATCTGCTTGAAATATGAGCAAACAACAGAATACAGTGAATTTTGCTCTTATGGCCAACCTTCATAGCATTTCAGAGCCTCGAACATACACAAAGGCTAAAGGCACACCTGAGTGGGAACAAGCCATGACAGCTGAACATCATAATCTCATGCAAAATCACACTTGGGAGCTTTCAGATCTTGCGCATGGGAAGAAACCCATAGGTTGCAAATGGGTTTATAAGGTTAAGTATAAGGCTGATGGAACCCTTGATAAATACAAGGCTAGGTTGGTAGCCAAAGGGTTTTCACAACAAGAGGGCATTGACTATGAGGAGACTTTTGCTCCTACAGCCAAGATGAGTACCATTCGGCTTGTCCTCTCGATAACAGCTCAATTTGGATGGAAAGTCCATCAAATGGATGTAAAGAGTGCCTTCCTCAATGGTAATTTGCAAGAAGAAGTTTACATGACGCAACCTCCCAGTTTCAAGGTTGTTGGTAAACAACACCAAGAATGCAAACTGGTGAAAGCACTCTATGGCCTTAAGAAGGCACCACGCGCATGGTACGTGAAGATTCATCAGTACCTTATTGATCATGGCCTTTAGCGAAGTCCTTCTGACTCTAATTTGTATGTCAATCAGACTAGTAATGATATCTTGTTCCTAGTTGTCTATGTTGATGACTTCATCATTATTGGCAATTCAGATCATCTGATTGAGGAGATCAAACATAATCTCAGTCAATCATTTGACATGACAGATTTGGGACTCCTCCATTACTGCCTCGGTATAAAGGTTTGGTAGTCTACTTGCAGTACCTTCATTTCACAGTCGAAGTATGCAAGAGCTTGTTGGAAGAGTTCCAGATGACAGATTGCAAACCGGCATCTACACCTATGGAGAGGGCTGAAATTATCAGCTCAGTTGGATTCACCCGTGCAGAATGAATCAAAATTCAAGCAACTTGTGGGCAGCCTCATCTATCTCGCTGCCACTAGACCTGACCTTAGCTTTGCAATGAGCTACATCTCTCGCTTCATGTCAGCCCCTAAAGTTGAACATTGGGTTGCAGCGAAGCATGTGCTGCAATATGTGAAAGGCACTTTTGACCTTGGCATTTTATATGGGAGGTGCAAAGATCCAAAGTTGATTGGTTATACAGATTCAAATTGGGCAGGTTCTATTGATGACAAAAAGTCTACTTCAGGGTATGTATTCAGTTTGGGTACAGGTGCAGTTATATGGACCAGCAAGAAGCAATTGGCAGTGGCTCTCTCCTCGACCGAAGCAAAATATCAAGGAGCTGTTAAAGCAGCTTGTGAGGCAGTTTGGCTTCAAAGGATGCTCTCAGACATGCAAATGTATCAAGCAAGACCTTCCCCCTTATATTGCAACAATCAGGGGGTGTTGAAACTCATCAAGAATCCATTCTTCCATGAACAGACAAAGCATGTTGATCTTCATTGTCACTTCATCCGCCAGCTTGTCGAAGACGGATCCATAACATTGCAGTATGTTTCAACAAAGGATTAGACTGCTAATATTCTCACCAAGTCTTTGAGCTCGGATAAGTTTGTTAGATTTAGGGGGCCTCTTAGTATAGTTGATAGATTAAGCATTAAGGGAGGGTATTAAAAGAGTAATATATCATGTTAATGCTCAATCACGTTCCTTTAATTTAGCTATGTAGCTCATGTTACTTCTTCCACTATTTTCCGTTTTGGCTCCAATCACGTCTTTGTGATTGTTGATCGCCTATCATTGTAATCTATATATTCTTCGCTATGTAAATAATATATGATTCAATTATTGCAAATTCATCTGCTTTGCATCTATAATAGTCCCACCGTCCCTTGCCATCCCCTTTCTGGAAACTTGGGGTAACACTGTGTAATACATATATCTAACAATCCCCCAATTTTACATCAGTCCTAAGACTTGGAGCGAATAGTTTTCACATGTAGACTAGGGCATACACAATTCCACATACTTACATCCAATTGATGATTTGGACACACTCACAATTCATTGAAAAACATCCATAACAAATGAACTAGGACACAAACAGTCCATACACACACTTGAGTAAAGAAGGACACTCAGTTGTTACTTCAAAAATACTCAACTATTCACAATAAGCAATAGTAGGCATGGCCTCACTAGATATTTGAACAAGAATTATTCATCCATCCACAACATCTTGTGACTAGGGACACACACTAGTCACATATGATCAATTAGAATGGGCCTTACAAATCTTTAGTGCATTTTGCGAATAGAGTTAAACTCCATTCACAACAAGTGTAGCATGGGCCTCTACTTGAGATATATCTCAGTCTTTAGTCTAGTTGAGCCTTATTGAAAACCTTTTCTCTTGTGTAGCAAAACTACAATCATCGTCATCATTGTCTCCAATTTTACACTCTTTTCGAAAGGGTTTGCCACTTACAACATTGAGTCGGCTTTCAAGTTGGTAGCACACTCAAGATTGGGAATTATCCTTCAACCTCCTATTATTTTATTTTTTTTAAAAAGAGGACCTCATCATATTAGATAGAAATCAGAGAGTACAAATTCAACTATTCCAGGCCTGAAAGCTATTAATCCAAGCCTAGGCAAAATAGAGAGAAGGATACATATTAGAATTCATTGAGACAAATCAAAATCTAGAGTCTTCCTTAGATCCTCTTGAACTGAATTGGCTAGCCTATTTGCTACTTTATTGTGTTCTCTAGGAGCATGACTGAATTGAACCTCCTAGAAATCTTGCAAGTTTTGAATCTTATCCTAAAAGCTATTATCTTCACAAGACTTAATTAGGTCTGAAAAAATGGTTCAGTGGACCACAAATTGTGCCATATTTCTCTTCAAAAGATCTAGTAGGTTTTGTAACAGCCTAAAAATAAATAGGTATACATGGTAATCCGATGATCCAATCACCCAGCTCATGACCCTATGTGGCATGAAATTAATAAAACTCGAACTTCAACTTCTTCCTCTGTGGTGAAATTCCAATTAAAAATCTTTGTTTTCTGTCTTAAAATGTGCATTCACCCCTAAATTTGTCGGTTTGCCCTGACAAACGATGGATCATAAATGAATTGTTGCCATTAGGGGCCAACGACTACTTTTGCCTCCAACATGTGAATCTTAACATGAGCAAGCTTTTTCTATTTTTTGGCATCTTAACTAAAAAGTGACGCTTTTCTTAGGTTAACCATCTTTAAGAATTTCATTGTTTTCTATCTCAAAACCTGAACCTAATTTGGCTTTCCTATAGATACGTCTTTTTCATTCATTATTGGGGTCCAAATTCATTTATTGAAAAGGTCTACCTTCATGTGAAATTGAGACCAACCAGCTAGTTCCCAAGCTTCCAC
Source organism: Sequoia sempervirens (assembly GCA_007258455.2). Classification (NCBI taxonomy): domain Eukaryota; kingdom Viridiplantae; phylum Streptophyta; class Pinopsida; order Cupressales; family Cupressaceae; genus Sequoia; species Sequoia sempervirens. Next base: position 14,932 of record VDFB02039832.1, on the reverse strand, counting down.
TTCCACCCTCTTCCATAGTCTTTGCAAAAACTTTACATCATTGGGTCCAAATTTTTGCATACAAGCAGCAGCTCCAACTAGGAATTTAAGACCAAAAGCTTCTAAGTTTTTACTATGATCTCTTGCACACCATAGTACAACCTTGCAAACATTTCTTTCAATGATTCTAGCCAAGTTTGTCACACCCACCTTTTAGACCATTGGAGAGTTCCAAAAATTGAAGGAAGATGAAGAAAAGATTCAATTGGAAGTTTGCGGACATTGTTGCTAGCCATTAAACCTACTCCATATCTTGGATAAATCTATCCCAGGTGTAAACTTTTTAGTTTGGATATGTTTTATTTTACAAAATATTTATTTGATTAGTTAAATTGTTTATACTATTTGTGAAAGAGGTGTTGTAGATGTCGTGTAAATTTGGTTTGAGTAGAGAAGATTTATATTTAATTTTTAATTATCTTTTGGAAAGCTTCTTGTCTATTGAAATTTAAAGCTTCAAAGCTTGTGTAAAAAGTTGAACTAAAAGGTTCCTTGTTTGTTGTCTATACTTTTTATTTTCAAAGCCTCTTGCAATTGTTGATTCTAAAAAGCTTTTTATCACTTTCAAAACTTCAATCCAAAATCAATATCTCCCAAGAAAAGATTTTCCCAAAGGGATTCATTGGTATCCTCTGATTTGTTCAAAGAGATCTAGAAGATGCATTTCCAATTCTTTTAGTGGATTAAGGATTCACACAAAAACACAAACCCTCCATATCAAAGCACAAATACAACTAGAAAGAAATAAGAAAAGAGGAAAACTTCAGTTTTAGTTTTTGCAATCTGTGATTTTTATTAAAAAGAAAAAACTAACTGTTTGTAGCTTCTTCCCTTTTTGCCAAAAGATTGTAGTTATTTGTTGTTTGTTTTAGTTTCTTGAAAGCTCTCTTTCCTTATAGATTTTATAATTAAAATTGATTAGGTGATTAATTATATTAAATCAATTAGTCATCTAATTTATTTGATTGGTTAATTTGTTGGTTATCTTTAGTTATTGATGAGTTAATTATTTTATTTTATTTCAAAAGAGGAAATAGGAAAAGAAATCATCTAGTTTACTTTAGTTAATTAAAAAAATTTCCAGCAGTAATTAGTTTTCTTTATTAATCAATCAATTAAACCTAAGTTGTCGGTTTTGGTACAAGATCGGGTAGGAGGTACGGATACACAGGTACAGCAAATTTTTTCTTGGGTACTTTACGTTTGGGTACGACTAATTTGATAGTATAATACTTCATTGAGTAGAGGGCCTAGCTTGATTGGCTAAAGCATCCTGTTGTAGGCAAGAGGCCACAAGGTCTAGTCTCCCCTCCATCCCCGTGGTATCGGAGGGTGTGTCGCGCCAGCGTCACCAGTCACGTGAAAAAAGTTTACTAAGCACACTGCAGTTTATAGGGAGGGGCTACCCGATTCTTGTAATCTAAAAAAAAAATAGTATGATACTTCATCATTGATCAATGGTAGTGATAAATGTTGATTGATAGTTCAACATTTCAATATTATGTCATATATCATATATGTCTAGGGTCACGACTCAAATGAAAATCATTACAGTTACAAAATTGAAATAATTACATTCAAAAATTTGTATAATTGTGTCTTGAATCTTCATCAATCATCAAAAGGATCTAGATCAAGGTCATCATTTGGTTCAACATCATTTAAACCACAAGTAAATGCATTGCCACTTCCACTAGGTGCATCATGTGTAAGAGTCTCATCATCATCATCATCATCATCTATAGTGACTTTAGCAGGCTCTACAATAGATGCATCCAAGTTGGCATACTCAAGGGTTATGTCCCAATGTTTTGTTGACCCTTCCTTGTAGTGATCTTGCTTATGTGATAGACGACACAAGTTGGAATGGACATAAACCAAGTTTTCTGTTTTTTTGCAGCCAACCTAATTCACTTCACTAAGTGGATGTACTCCAATTTTGGTCAGCCGAAGAACTTGCAACTTGTTGAAGTTGGAGAGAAAACCAACACAACATAAAAACTAAAAAAGAAAAATAAATTAAAGAATGGTAAGTACTAAAGTCCACAATACAAATTTAAAAAAAATAAAAAATACTTACTTGTGATAGAATCTTGATTGCAAGAGGCTAGATAAACAAATAATCTTGTCCATGGAGGTACCCCTATGTACAAGCATCTACATTGAATTGTTCTTGAAAAGCACAAACACTATGATCTCGTCTTGAGATGAACATTGCAAACTCTTTCCTAACATTTTCCACCAGTTTTGGATCTAAGAAGAGTCTTTTGAATGCCCACTTGTACCCATTAGCAAGTTCACTATCTTTATATGGTGGAGTTCTCCCTTGAAAAGCAAGCATTTGTGTGCTATAGCATTTGGGAGATGATGCATATGCAAGGAGATGCAATGGTGTGTTCATCTTGTTCCAGTGGTGATGAATGATTTTTTCCACAATTCAGAAAATTGTTTCTTTGGGGTCATTCTCTTTTTGTGCTATTATGACATTTATTTTTTCTATCATGGAGTCAATGCCATCATAGATTTCCCCCAAACATGGTCGATCTGTATAAGCAAACCTGATCAATCATGATAGGCTCGGTGAAACTCAAGACATAGTCCACACGAGCCCACCAATCATCTAGAATCATTGACTTTTTTGGGCCCTCTCTGAATTAGATTGCTTCCAAATACTCCATTGGTTGCTAATAACCATGGCACCCAATGCCTCTTACACCTTCACAAGTCATCTCAAAATGATCATGTGTGATGCAAATCGGGTCTCAACAACCTAGGATCATGTAAAAAATTAGTTAATAACACATTAAAATATATTATATAAGTAAACATGGCATTAATAAAATAAAAAAATAAATTAAATAGTTAAATTAAATTTACCTTCAACAATTCTAAATTCAATAAAGTCCTAATAATGCCTTGTGGCATATGATGGTTTGTCACAAACATTTTGATCTTCTCACCCTCTTGGTATATAGCTTTCACCCACTCTATGTAAGTGCCAATTGCTTGCATCACCAAGTTAAGGGAGTGTACGATGCACGGTGTCCAAAAAATGTGTTCATACCTTTCATCAACCAACACACCCACAGCCCTACAATTTTTCGCATTGTCTATAATGATTTGGACAACATCTTCAAGACCCGCCACCACTATGGACTCAATGAGGATTTTAGAAATGAATTTTGCATCCTTGATTTGCCCCTCACAATCAACTACCTTAAAAAAACATTGCCCCTTTGGGAGACACTGCAATAACATTTATTAAAGGTCAATTTTTGCAATCTTTCCATCCATCAAAAACAACAAACACTCTTGTTTCAATCCAAGAATTCCTAATTGGTTTGACTGATGTCTACAAAAAGAATATCTTGCCAATAAGGTGGTGCACACCTTTTCATACCCAAAACCTATGAAACCAGAAGGTGTGCTATTGATTTCCGCCACCATTTCCCACCAATATAGTGATCTCACCAAGTTGAAAGGAAGACCATTGGCAAAAATGCAACGTGCAACTTTTTCCTTTACAAAGTGTCTTGCTTCATTTTGAAATGCCTTATCCAATGGGCCTCTTTTGCAGGAAAGAGTGTGATCTTCTACTTGGATAGAGGATGTCTCCAAGAAAGGATGTTGAGAGGCCATTACTTAATCTGTAGGTAAACTCATTGATGTTCTCTTTGCTAAAGGATGGGATCTTAATTTTGCTCTTTCACTCATAGCACTGATTACATACTCGGCGATTACTCTCCGAGCAGACGAGTAATCGATTTTTTTTTGGCTGGGAGAGTAATCTTCACTTTTACTCGCAGGAAACCCTAGCCGATTTTTTTCTGTTTTTCCCCGTGTAATCGCCGTGTAATCTGCCGTTTAAAATGCATATTTAGGGTTTTTAAAAAAACGTTTTCTAGGGTTTTAACGAGTTTTGAGCAATGGCTGGAGCAGAAGATAAAATTTGCAGAGGATCAGACGCAGAAATTCCTGTATTCACCCGTCTGTATAATAAGTGATATGTTTACGTCGTGGGTTCACAATTACGGCGCCAAATTTGGGATTCCCGCCGTGGTTTTCCACACATCTGGAGCATTTGATATTTCTGTTTACACTCATTGACCAGGCATACATCGCAGTAGAATGTGGAAGGAGACGAGTATTTCGTGGTCCCCAACCTTTCATGCCATATCAAGCTGCCTAAATCCAACCTGCCATTCCCTGTGTGCGTCTCGAAACGAATCTTTGCGCTTGGAGCAATGACGCAACTAGTGAGGTTATTTTATGACGCAACTAGTGAGGTTATACCCGAGGCGCGTCAATTGCTGCTTCAAAACTATTATAAATATCACAGTTGAGAAGTATTATATCATTATAAATAAAACATAAATTAAACATATATTATTAAAAAAAATATCACATATTAAACTATATATTTGAACACCCGACTATTCATTTCTATTATTGAACTATATAAATTAAACCTATATTATTAAAAAAAATATATCACAGTATATGTTTAGTTTTATTTTACTTTTATATTGTTAAACTAATAGTTTGATAATATTGAAAATATATTATTAAAAAATTAAATATATACAGATTAATATATTAATAAACATATAAATTATAATAAATTATAATAAGGCCTCTACCTCTCAATTTTTCACTAGGTTGGGGAAGAGGAAATTGTAATTTCCTAGATATGAAATTTATGATGATGATTTTCAAATGCAATCATCATAAATTCATTAGTTATTAGCAGTTTCACTATGCGGCTTCATATAATGATGCCATTTTGTAATCCATATGTATTGAACTATGAAATTTAATATAAAACACTCCCTCATGGTTTTTAGACTCATTTGATGCATTTTGTAATTGAATTTTGCAAAAAAAAAGTGTTTTTATGCGAAATTTTGCTGCTTTTTAATTTGTCGAGTATTTGCCGAGTTTTTCCCGAATTTTTCCCGAGTCAAAATTTTTGGGCTTGCCAAGTACTCTCCGATTCCGAGTATGTAAACTATGACTCATAGCATCAGCTTCTTGTTCTCTAATGAATGCCATAATTTTTTCTTTTGGCAACCCCTTCTTATTTCGCCCTTCACATATTTTGATCCCTTTCTCACTTTCTACACATAAGTGAGTTTTAACTCAACTATATGAGCTTTTGAATTGGACTCTGCACTCACCACAATCCCAAATGAATGCCCCACCTCCTAGAAGTTGTTCAAGCATTGATTCCATAAAGGAGATGTTTGATCAATTTTAAAGTTAAAGTTTATGTTTGCATCAATACCCACTAAACTTGAACTAGTGGCTTTTCCAAATAGATAAAATAAATAAAATTTTAAATTAAAAAATAAATAAATAAATGCAACCATACAATATGTATAAACTAATGAAAGTTCAAAACGAACACCAGAAATAAAAAATAAAAAGAAACTTTAAAAAATTCATCAAGAACTTGAAATTTTTTGTTAAAAAACTAAATAATCAGTTAAAATGCTTACCTTTGATGATTAGGTCTCCTTTGTGCAAGTTATCTTCGCTCCTTTGGCACTTTGTGATCAATTTCCTTTGAAAAAACAGCTACCCTTCAAAATGCAAAAATAAGGAAAAATGGTTGAGCAATATGTTTTAGGAGAGAAATGAAGCTTGATAGAGGTGAAATTTGGCTTTAGAGGATGTTTTAGGGTTTGCAATGAATTTTTTGCATGTTAAAAAAATATTTTTTAATTGTTTTTGGTGCCCGCAAGGCGTTGGCACCTGGGAACGCTTGAGAGCGCCCCAGACGCCGAGTTCCCTGTGGGTACGTGACCGCATACCCACAAGGTATCTAGGGCGTCCAGAGCGCTCCCACGGGCATTCCTAGACCCAGACGCTTCAGAGCAGGCACAGGAAATGAAATATTCCGAGCCAATTTTTTTGTTTTTTCAAATTCAAATTACAATCAATGCACCCGTTAAGGTTAGAAGATAAACCAAAACGTGCTGAAGCAACTCTAACCAGAATGTACACCAGGATCCCGATGTGGGCAAGGTGTGAGCATTGGTCAGAGGATCTTAAACAAATTGCTTATGCTGTAACTCTAACCAAGAATGGCGCCGATGATGGCGAGCATATGGTCAGAGGATATTCTACTCTAAGTGCTGAAAGGGAACTCGACACCAAGTATGTGCTACCCAATCCAGAATGGAGTGAGGGGCGACCATATGGCGGAGTGATTACAAATAACAATGCTTGAATGAAATAATTGAACTGCTGAAAAGGACTCAACACCCAGAATGTGCTTTCTAACCCAAAGCGGGAAAGTAGCTACCATAGGGCGGAGATGTATCTATTACAAAAACACTTCATAATGAAAGAGAGCATTACAATCAGATTTGAATAAGACTGGAAATGACTGCCAGTATTACTGTCAGTTTACAAAATGAGGATCATTCGCCTGCCAATAGCTTAAGAAATTGAAAGAGTAGCATTTCATCATAAAGAACTCTCCTTATCTTGGATGGAAGTGCCAAACAATAACACTCCCAAGGATCAAGATACTAATTCTGATTTCTGTTACAAATCTGCACTTTTAATGAATAAACAGCAGCTTACAAACTCAAAGAAATGTTCGTAAATTCCTCAAGGAGCATCCGATTGATATAGAATAAATTGCAATGCACTCTAAGGACATAGGCGACCAATACAAGACACTAAGACTGATCAAAATGACTCAGATTTAATTTGCACGGATTCCAAGACTGTCTCAAAAGGTACGGCCAAGCTGAAAAGTTCGACCTCTCTCTAAAAATCCAAAACTTAACTAAAAATTCTGAAACTTAAACTAGTGATTCGCCCTCCCCAGACAATGGAATATAGACAACACCCAGAACAATCTTTTTGTATTTTTTTGACTTATGATTAAAAACATGGATCTGATGTATCAAATAAAGCAGTATGCTGAAAACCACTAATATGCAAAACAGATCTAATAATGCACAAGCTGAATACAATGCTCAAAACTAAATGCAAACTCACAAATCTATCTTAAATCACCACTAGTCGCTGTCTTTCAAGCAAGAAGCAATGCCCAAGCTAGGAGGCCTTCATTCCTAGAAGCAATCCCAAAGCCAATCTGGCAGCATAACATTCCTGTAGATAAAAGATGCTGAAAAGAGAACCCAAGGCTTCCTTTTATAATTTGTTGTTGACCTTCTCGAAACCCTAACCTTCTTTTTTCAGAGTCAAAACCCTAATCCCAAGAGATGGCGTCCCACTTTCCCAAGCAATATTTTAATTATTACTTAATTTCTTCATTGAAATTGGCGTCCACTTTTGCTTGGAATAAATCTTTTAATAAAAACATAATTACTTCCTTTAATGAGGCGCCCACCCATAAAGAACCTCTTTTTAAAACAACTTAAAGTAAAGTTGCTAGGCCAAGGGGTCAATGTTAAAATATAACATTAAACATGACTTCTTTAAAATAATTCAACTTATCACCTCCAACTGCATCCTGGGGCCAGAGTCTAAATACGCCAATTGAGTCAGCTGAAGAGGAAAGTCAACTGTGTCTGAGACCAACCAGTTTACTGCCAGAAATAGAATTTACTAAAAATAGTAAATTCTTGAAGATGCTCAGAATGCCAAGAAGAACATACCACTGCGAAGCTCTCTGAAAACCCAGAAAGAATCCGCCATTGAATCAACCAACCCCGAGCAAGAACATCCTTCAAAATAGGAAACCCTAATTTTACCTTCCGAGTAGCCTACAGGTCTCCGAAATAGGCCAACGGTCACTGGAAAGATCATGCTCGAGAAGGGGACATTACAGGAAACAAATACGACGAACCCAGTAACATAGGTTTTTTGCCCACAATTTGCAAGCCCTTTAACTCAATGCTGCAACAAAGGGTTAAGCAATAAATTTTATATTTAGCCTAATAAAATTTCTCATTCACACAGGTTCGAAGACACAACTGCATAAATGAAAGTGTGTATATCATAATAAATTCATCATTCACACATGAGATTTCACAAATTAAAGGATCTTTTGATCAAATTTGGCTTTTGCAGGAATTGACAACGAATAATTCCTTTTTGTTATAATGTGTGTAACACTTATGTATTATGTTTTTCCAAAAACAACTTGTATAACCTTGCATGACTTTCTATGATCTAAATAGATTTGTCTTCCTAGTCTTAACCTATTTGTTCTCACTTCTGCTTTTACTATTTTTGATGAACAACAATGCATGACTTTTTCTAAATTTTTCATTAAATAAAAATTATTGCATGATGCCAGTCCATAAATAAAATATCTTTGCACAATTTTATAATTTATTAATTCTAGAAAGAAATTCAACTAAAAAAATGTAATTATGTGCAAAGAAAAAAAATAACTTAAACTAGACCACTTTTATGATACCAAATACATAATTAGACCTCCCTAGGAAACCTGACCAACTTGATGTGACAATATGAATATGACCCTAGGTCACTTGACAGTGCATAAAGATAAACTGAAGAAGCCAAAGTCCGGTCTAGTGCTTTGATGAATGCAGTATTCTATGAGGTCGAAACATGCATGAACCACATTTGATGCCACATGTCCCTTTTCTGAATAGCACAAGGCTTCTGAGTTTCAAAAAAATAGACCCAAAACTTATAATTTACCTCTCATTGTCCCGGAATAGGGAGATTGAAGGAAAACACATTCAATGCTCATGGGCTGCACCACATCCAGGATTATGTGGCTACATTTTCTAATATGGGGTTGATCTAGAAATGTAAAGAAAGCCAATACATGTGAGGCGTCCTGCCCAAGCAAATAACTAAACTACTATGGGATCCTGACTCGCAGAATTAATTTTCCCCACAGAGGATAATAAATTGATATGACCTCACATTCCAAATGTCAAAGCTAATGTCTCCTTTGCATACTGGTTCTTCAAGAAAAGCCTTAACAACTCTCCAGAAAAATGAAAATAACTAGCAACCAAAAAACCTAACCAAAGGTGGACAGTTTTGATGGCTGCTTCTTAGAAATAAAATCCTGAGTAGTGGCATGCATAAGGAAATAAAATGGCATTGATGTGGATGGCCACTCATGGAGGCCACCTTGAGATGAATGAGAAACACACACAAGTTGCATCCCAAAGAAATTAAAATTCTAAGGTTTTATTTTCAGTTCTGTAATACTGTTGCCTTTGTTCAATTTGGCTATCAGTAGCTTTTAGAAACTATATTAGTAAATATGATAGCATACCATTTTAATTTTTTCTCACATTTAAACCCAGGTTGATTAATTTTGCCTTTTGTTACCCCACTTTCTCTAGCATCAGGTCTTGCTTTAGATCTCTGTAAAATATAATATCAAGCAGCATGGTTTACCTTTACAATTCTGAGTGTCATTTTGAAAAGTTTGTCCTTGTCTCTTTTTTGTTTCAGTATATGGCAATATGTTCTACACACCCAATAGGAAAGAAATGTGCCTTCAAAATGTTTTCTTAATTTCTCCCAACTCACATTTGGGCTTTCTTGTCTTTTTCTAGAGACATTAACACAGCTATCCCACAATATATGTGTAAAAATCACAAATAATAAGTTGGGAATGCATGCTTGTTATGTTCAATACATGGATGACTGCTTAAATACCCACTATATGGAATTCGATACTAAGTGAATTTGTTAGGTATCAATTTATGGAAATAAACATAAATGAGATTTAATTGAAGAACTATTATTGCACATTAGAACGGCTGCACTACACACTTAAACATGCAAAAATAAACATTACTCACTTGTCATAATGATAATATATGCTTAACAGTCAAATGTCGGAGATAAATTGCTAAAACTGCTAAAACACAAAAAAGATAAACAATAAAAGTCTAGATCATTCTAGAGAAGCAACCCTAGATCATTAAATTTCTAAAGTTCCTTACCTAAGGTCCCAACAATAAGCATGGCCAGATGTTGTTCCTGAAAAAACTTCAAATAATCCTTGCTTTACCCAAAGGCAGCTAATACCTGATCAGATTCAATCAGGATGTTAATCACCTTGCTTTAGGTTAAATCCACATAATACATGATCTTTTTCTCCCTCTTTGTAGACAACATAAAATGAGCTATAAAATATACAGCCATGTACCACAAACCCCTAGTAAAGAACTGATAAGATTACATACATCTATGCTATTAAAGAAATGTTTTATTTATAACGGTCAATTATCTTTTAGGATAGATTTTAGGAATATTCTTTATTATTTTGCTTGATTAGTTGTAAATCTTATCCTCTTAGTTGTCACTCTTATCCTATTCTGATAAAGCGTTTGTAATCTTGTTTAAGGATGCTTTCACTCCTTTGCTTATTGAATATTTCAGTAATCATTCTATGTTAATTTTTTGTAATATTATATCAAAGCCCAAGTCGAGCTTTGGGATTTGAGAAAGCAAATCGTCTTAGGGATTGTTGTTGGCAATGACGGAACATGGAATCGCTTGCAAAAGCACAGTTATATAGCAAAAGGTGTCATATGGATCTATAAGGAATTGCATGAAAGCTTGAAAGAATTGCAGATCTTTTTAACCTTGAAATTGCGCGCCATTTTTTTAAGTGGATTTCTTCTACAATTTGTGACCTATTTTCAAAGTGAAATTGCAAGCATATAGAAATAAAAATTGTGGGTTGAATTTTTAACAAAAATAGCTCATATTTTTGCCCAACAAAATCACATGCTGCAATAAATTGCAATGGAAATTGCAAGAAATCATTGAGTTTTTTTTCTATGCAAATTGCAGGTTTCCTGTAAAAATCGTGCAGGACTGGTTTTTCCAAAAATTGTTCCAAGGTTTGATAAATTTTAAGGCATTTTACTTTTGAATCGCGGTGACTAGGGTTTTTGTTCAATATTTTGATGATTTTTAAATAAAATCGTGGGTTTATACTAAATGTTTTCTGCAAATCTGCAACGGCTAGGGTTTGTAGTTTTGGTGGCCAATGTTTTGGCCGAATTTTTCAAGTTTTGTGTCAAGTTTAGTTTTCGTTGTGGCTAGAAAAGGAGCTTTTGATGATTTTCTACAAAATCGTGTTTTATGTCGACTAGGGTTTGAATCCAAAAAAAATCAGGTATTTTCCATCTTTTATTAGCAAAAAATTTTCAATATTTGCAAACTAGGGTTCAGAAATTTTTCAAGGTTTCTACAACAATGTGACTAGAGGGTTATCTGTGATTACAAGTTGCAAGAGGGAAGATGGCCTCTTTACCAAACATCATGTTGGAAGGTAGCCACCATTTTATTGGCAAGAATTACAATACCAGGAAGCGACGAATGCTCACAATCTTCAAGTACAAATGTCTTGAAAAGATCATCCTTGGTACCAACACCCGGCTAGCAATTGCAGGTAAAAACCAGACAAGTTTGATGAACGTGACAGAGAACCAATCATGTAAATAAAATTATTAGTGATTGATGAAATGCTTCCAAAGGTTCAAATAGTTACGACCACTACAAAAATTTGGAAGCATTTGCAAGAACTACATGAGACTTCAAATAAAGGTGGGACCTTCTTTCTAAAGAATATGCTCTTTTCAATCATGATGGATGATAAAGTGTCCTTGCAAGAGCATTTGCTCAAGATCAAGGACATCTGAGATCAATTTTCAGTCATTGGTCAAAAGATGGAAGAAGCGGACATGGTGGTAATTACACTGAAAAATTTACCACATACTTATGAGCATTTTATTGAGACACTCAATATCACCTCTACTAGTGTTGATTTAAAGTTTGAAACGTTGTTGAATAAACTTTTATAGCAGGACAAATGGAAGAACCGGGTTGGTAGCAGCAATGAGACATAGAGTGTGCAAAAAGAATTTGCAGCCAAAGATAAGGGCAAAGGTAAAAGGTCAAAGAAAAAGGACAAGGTAATAATGAGGACACTTCAAGGAATCTGAAAAACAGCACATGTCATTATTGTGGCAAGATGGGTCATATGAAGAAGCATTGTAGAAAGAGGTTGGCTGAACAAAAATCCAACCAAGGAGGGCCTCCACAAAAGGCTCATGTCGCAAAGCATTCTGAGGAGAAGGAATCAACCTTCTATGCATTTATGGCCAAGGATTCAAGTGTTCAACTTTAGTTGGCTCCACCAAAAGGGGGGTAGGATTCTAAGCATGAGCAATCTCCTAGGTAGGTAACAATACCAGAATTTATTGATGATAACCAGGATTAGCATCCAAATGACACATGACCAAGTAGCCCAACTCATTGTGAGAACAGTGATTAGGATAGAGAGGCTCCTAAGAAGAAACCAAAGTGGTGGCAAAGCACCATTGGAGATGTTCGAGACAATGAAATGATCAAGGGTAGATTATCAAGAGGCAAGAGCAAGCAAAACACAATCAACTTTGCTGTAATGGCTAACATTCGGGGAGTTTATAAGCCATGGGTGTTTGAGGAGGAAAATGGAAAACCTGAATGGGAAAAGGACATGACCACTAAACATAAGTCTTATGAAAAATAAGGCTTGGGATCTCTCAGATCTTCCACCAAGGAAGAACCCATCCGTTGCAAATGGGTGTAAAAAGTCAAGTACAAAGCATATGGTACTCTTGAGTCATGACAAGTACAAAGCTCGGTTGGTTGCAAAAGGGTTCTAACAAAGAGAAGGCATTGACTACAAAGAAATCTTTGCTCCTACAGCAAAGATGAGCACCATCAAATTAGTTCTAGCCATGGTATCTAAGTTTGGTTGGACAACCCATCAAATGGGCATAAACCTTCCTCAATATGGAGGAAGAAGTGTATATGTCCCAACCACAAGGTTTTAAGGTTGCAAGGAAGAAGCATCTTGTATGCAGCCCAATGAAAGCTTTATATGGCCTCAAGTAGGCACCCAAGGCATGGTAAATCAAAATTGTTAGGTATTTGGTTGAACAAGGATTGCAGCAGAGTCCTTCAGATCCAAATATATGCGTCAATAGCATTGATAATGATATCAATTTGCTAGTCATTTATATAGATGGCATCATTATTAAATATTACAAGTAACAAGGCACACACAATTGAAAAGATCAAATCAGATATGCCAGCAGATTGCTCGACAAATTTCAAACAACAGATTGCAAAATCTCATCAACACCTATGGAGAAAAGGCTGATTTACCATATCAAAGAAATTCACAGGTGCACCTCCATTTACCCTTCTCAAATCTGCAGTTATTTCATCAATTTCTGTTTTCATCCATGCAAATAAATTGTGTTTTTAGATTAGGTTTTTATAACTAATTAGGTCAATAAATTCACATTAAATTAATTAATTTTCTTTAAAATAAAGGAGCTAAACCCAAGGAAGGTTGAGTCTCCTTCTAGGCTATTAGCCAATCTTATCACCCTTGTTGGTTTGTGTTCTAATATTAGGGCAAGAAAAGATTGATCCGGGTTAATCTACTAGTTAGATCTAGGATCTCTTTTCCCACTCTACACCATCTATATGTTTTCTAATCTTCTTTTGTGACATTGTGAAGATGATGCAAAGCATTGAGGCATTTAGGTCTCTTCCATGTTGACCCAAACATTTTATTTGATTTCCATTAGTCATTCTTCTATTGTATTCATAGTTCTATAGGATTGGGAGATGATGAAATTTCATTGCCTACCTCACGATGATTATTATTATGATATATATATATATATATATATATATATATATATATATATGTTGAATCCAAGCATGCAAATATATTTGTGTGATATTGCTTGTTTCCATGTGACATCCCTATTCAATATGATGTCATTCCATGAGAAAAAATTTGTGTTTCGAAATATACATGTCAGTTGTTGGTATTTTGTATGTTTATATGCCTAGCTTATTGGTATGCTTCAATTCTTAGAGATGTGCATTATTTAAGTAGTGATTAAATGTGAACCTGATTATTGATTATGTTGTGCTTCGGCTATATATACATTTACATTCACAAGCCTACTTAGGGATTTGTTCATAAGAGTTAATGTAGGAGACACATTAATTTGAAAGCAAGCATATGTGAAATTGATTCATAGTAGATTCTTGATGAAGCTTACTTCCAACTTTGGGTTTTTCAATAATTGTTAGAAATATTGTTATCATTGATGTCAAAGGAGAGGAGCAAAGTTGCTGCCATCATACTGTTGTTGTGTAATGTCCCCTTTTTTTCAAGATCCATATCTTTGTAGTGGTTAGCCTATTATCTAGTCCTCGTAGGCTAAAGGGATGTTTAGGGTACCCTTTAGAGAGTATTTTGGTTCTTCAACAGGCTTGGGTATCCATTTCAATGTATACAGCTCGGTGACTTAGTATATTAATTGTGTTACATCCCTCACATTGAGACTATATGTTTGGTTATGTATTTTGAATTCAATGTTCATTGCAAGTAACTTCTTTCATGTAATTATGACATTGAAAATGCGATAGTTGTTCTCTTTGTTGATGTTTGCAGCGTCGGTTGTATCCTTCCAGCGAGATCGAATAAGGTGAACAATTAAATGTAGCCTATCGGCTATTTAATTGTTGAGTTCGATCTTCATGAATGGCCACGTCATTTGATGATTAATATTTATTTAATATAATTGGCACGATTTCCTTAAGAGGCGCGATTCTTTATGAAGGACGACCTTTTACTTGCAAAGGACATGCCTCTTGGATGAGGCCGACATGTTGTTTTGGAAAGACACGTCTCTCCCTCCACTTTGTATATATACACCTTCAATGTAATCCATTTGGCATTGATCCATTCCATTCACTTGTTCATTGAATGATTATGTGTGCGAGTTCATTCTTTACATAGGCTGTAAGTCTCAAGAGCGATCTACTTCAAGGACACGACAATACATTGAAGAAGTCAAATCGAAGGTCTCAAGAAGGCTAAACCTGT
>VDFB02039831.1:151784-179344 GCA_007258455.2 Sequoia sempervirens | reverse complement strand
CTACACCAAAATACATTAAAACAAACCTTTCATCAGGCCGTTGTTGAAGGAAATTCAGAAACACAAACCAAATGCAATTGATTATATTATATCTTATACACCACATACTATAATCAATGAAAAATGAATTTAATCGCTGATGTAGAGATAGATATGATAAAAATTCTAACTTAAGCTTGATCCTTGAACATATTCCATGGACAAAGCTAGAGCTACATTTTCTATATTATAGGTGGTCTCATAAAACCATCTACTGCATTTTATTTGCACTCACTAAAAACCCTTGATTCAAATAAACCTCTACCATTCTCTATAGGGCAGACATGAGACAATATATCCTTATCTTTGTTTAAGATATTATTTAGTATTTTACTTCCAAATTGCAGGTGCATGCAGTTTACAATTTTTCTTAAAAAATATTATTTGACAGATTCTTAAAATATTGTAAGAAAGATGGAATTTAAAACTATTTTAATCCAAATATTCTTAATTTGTTTGTGGATCTGCGAGATAACTAGAAAGTACATAAATATTTTATAAATAATAGTATAATACTGTATTTTAGTGCCCATGAATAAATCCTAGAGGGAGCATACATACAAAAAAAAAAACTACTGATAGATTTACTTCTCACAAAGAGTTAAAGTTTGTTTTCAGGCGGGGGGGAGGAATATTTCAACTGCCTAGACATACATAGCTAGTAATTTTTGTAGCAGTGTAGGAGAAGGAGTTAATAAGGTGAAAGGGGTATAGACATACCTATATATATAATTCAAAATTGCTTTTATTTCTTCTTCCAAATGGCTATCGATTCTGAGAGGATGCCGGGGAAAGTTGGAGAGTGGCTTCACACCTGCCAATTTCATTTGCTTGAAGGCTTCAAAGCCTTATAAACAAAACCATTTTGTGCCTATCCTACAATCGTGGCATTCTACGAGGCCAAATTTCTTTGAGGCATTTTGTCGAACAGTTCACGTGCCTTGTCACTTGCCAATTGCATTTATTTGAAATGAATTTTTCTAAAGCTAATAAAAATAATTAAAAAAAAAGAATTTCTGAATAGCAACCATTCTGAGGAGAAATAGTGAGAAAACAATTTTCCCCGGGGCATAATATTTTACATGAGAACGGAGGGGGCACATCATAACCCCTGGGAAATAAGCCCAGGATTGTTAGTAACATGAAGGCAGGGCACAACATCATACCAATCGAGCGTAACCACAAATCCTCTTTCTTCACATGGGGTTTCGCCGCAATGACGACCCCTGGTGCGGTATGCCGGTTTTACGCTTCGCCGTTGGCTTTAGTGGCATTACTTGTCATTGAGAGAAGCAGGAGCAGGGCCCTCAGAGGCATCCGACACAGGAGCAGAGGCAGCGTGCTCTGGGGGAGTTTGCTCTTGTCTCGTAGCGAACAGGGGCAATTCAATAGGGCCTACAGAATCCTCCATAGCCAATTTCTGTGCAGGGTTTGTATAACCATCTTCTTTTAAATCACCTATCCAAACTGGTTACTATTCACCACTTTCATCTCTTACCATTAGCCGGTGAAATAATTCCATAGAGATTATCGATTTTCTACAATTCTACCAAACTATTGCCAATTACATCTGATAAAAGTTGCATATCCTTTCTGCTTTTAAGGATACCTGAACCCTATTCCAACGCTCCCATTTTGGTACAGGCTGGGAATACACTGGCAAATGTATATTGATCGGGTTAGGGAAAATGTTTGTTGCATACGGTGAAACAACGTGACTGCCTCTTGAGGACACTTTACGACATCCGCCAAACTTTCTAGAGAACCATGCCTCACTGAGGACCTTGGCAAGCGAGTTACCTCAAGATTCTACACAACGATGCCGTTGAGAAAAAATGGGCAGTTTGCAGGAAAATTTTCAAGAGCCCTACCATAATAGTTTTTTTTTTAAAATTAGACAAACCAAAATCAATCTCCTTACAACCGCTGCTTCAATCTATAAACAAAAAGTGGATTTGAAAAATTTGGGTTTTAGCGCTCACATTAATGCGATTTGATTTGGAGATATGCATCTTAAATGCGAATCAATGGAAATATAATTTGCTTCCGAAAATTAAAGGAAAACAACATACCGAAAGATATTCTTGTTTTCCGAGGAAATTTACCTATTTTTTTTTGGCAAGTTTATCGGACAGAAGAGAGGTTTTGCGTTGATGGGAGCGTGAGATAGGTTTCAGGTCAAAGTTCACACAATATATAGCCTATTGGCTAATTATAGGAATAAGTAAGAATATAATTTTTTATATCTGCCTTTGAGTATGATATATCACACGAGGGTTTTAGCCACCTCCTTCCAAAATCTTGACAAGTTGTCTCTCTTGAACCCATTTTAGAAATAGGAAACTTTCTTGCTACTCTTGATGAAATTATTCATTACTTCATGGTCATGAATTTTGACCATATTTTGTAGTTTGATTCCCTCCATTTTTAGCCTAGTGACCATGGCAATCAAATCCTTAGAGACTCTAATAGAAATAGTTCTAATGTAAACAATTCCCCCCTTCCATGAAGCTGCAAATTCTCTTGAAAGAACAAGGTTATGGCCATTGAGGGCTACCAGGTAGATCATGAGATTTCCCTTGCTTAGAATATCCTAGACCTCTACATTATTTTGAATTTTATTGCAACTAGAAGGCTCGACTCTATTTAATTTTCCACCATGGCAACCTTTCGTTTCTTTGGCCTATAACTAACTAGTTTTGTTTGGGGATTAATATCCCAAAGATTCGTTATCTTTCTAAAATTTTGCCTATAATCAATTCTTAGCTTGCCATTCCTTTGGGGTACTTGGTCATCATATCCCTTGTTTACGTTTGTGTCAACACTAGACATGTTAAGGTGTGGTGATTGCTTTTTTAATGATTAGACTTAGCTTCTTTGTGTAATTCATCTTTAATGATTTGAGGAAGATTTTCCATGCCATTCTAGCATTTAAGGCTCTTTATGCTTCCATCTATGTTAGCAAGGAGGTTAGCATAGGTGTTACCCTCCCTAAAAATGTGATTAGTTTTTAAAATCTCAAAGGTCTTGATAATTTCCTTTGTATCCTCTATGATAGACTTGTAGGACTAGTGAAGGACAACCCTAAAATTTAACATCTCTATGATAATTTTGGGGTCTCCCTTAAAAATTGACTTGGTAATGCAACTGTTCTTGGCAAGGATTATGCCTTAAAGAGTAGGAGAGGCTTTAGCATAATTGTTAGTTTGTATCACTAAATTGTTTGCAAAAGCACTTGACAATTGACCTTTACTATTCCTGATTAAACCTCCCCCTCCCACTTCCCCTAGTCAATCCATCAAAGTTTTAGTTTACTCCAACCAATGTGAGGGGGCTCAACAACATTGTTTCCATTTAAATTCAAAGATAAGTGATATTTGAATCCGACGACCAAACCAGTGAAGTTTTGCTTGGAGGCTTTTTTATTTATTTTTAACTCAAATCTTTTTCACGTTTTTAATTTTTGAAAGAATATTTGAGAGGGATGTGTTTCTTATATAAATAGTCAATGCCATGTCCTCATTAAAAGGAGACACCCACTCAATTCAATGACTGTTTTGTCTAGAAATTTTAACTATGACCAGTTGTGGCAAATCAATAGCCTATCTATACTATAGTAAGCAAACACAAGAAGATAATTTCAAATTAAAAATTGCACTTGGATTAATCTAATCTATATTTAGAGAAAATGAGTCCAGTTTAAGCCGCTAAGTACAAGGAAATAAATAATATAATATGATCATTATGAATCTACAATAGCCTATCTACACTACAATAGGAAAATATATGAAGATAATTTCAAATTATAGAATTGCATTTGTTTTAATCTAATCTATATTTAGAGAAAATGAGTCCAGCTTAAACCACTAAGTACAGGGAAATAGATAATCTAATATGATTATTATGAATCTACAATAGCTTATCTACATTATAGTAGGCAAGTACAAGAAGATAATTTCAAATTATAAAATTTCATTTGGATTAATCTAATCTATATTTAGAGAAAATGAGTCCAGCCTAAGCTGCTAAGTACAAGGAAATAAATAATCTAATACGATCATTATGAATCTACAAATCATAAAGACTCTTAACTGCATTGAACATACCAAAATAGTTAATCAAAATCATAAATTGAAAATAACAAAATGTATTTGAAAATTATATATGAAAATTTCAAAGTTCACGATATCAATATACATAATTTTTTTAATTTTGACAATATGACAATTTTTAACATTTGGATCATACTCCATATCTCATTTTAAAAATGAAATATAAAATATGATCCAAAAAATAAATATTAAAAGTGTCAGAATCAAAATCAGAAATCTATGTATATTATTATTATAAAATAATGTTAACATTCTCTCACAAAGAGACAAGGGATAAGAAAATAAGTTAATCTTCAAGCCACTCCAAACTGAAGTGTGGTTCCACAATTTCAACTTTAAGCTCGGGAATAGAAATGTTCTTGGCCTTCATCCACTGCTTTCCAATCTTCTCATCACAGGTAACAAGCTTCAGGGAACTTAGTTCACACACAGTTGTGGGTAACCTTGTCAAACGAGAACATTCCCTCATATCAAACTCAATCAGTTTCTTTAGTTTCCCTATTTCCTTTGGAAGTACTTTCAAGCGTTCACAAACTGAAATGTCCAGATATTCCAACTGTTCAAGTTTTCCAATTGATGCTGGAAGCTCTTTCAGGCCTGGTAATGCCGATAACCTTAGTATTCTTAGATGACTCATATTTCCAAGATCATATGGTACATTCTGAAGCAGATGGCAGTTGGTAATTGACCATGACAGAGCGGAGGGCATATTGCAGATTTCAAGAGGCAACTCTTCCAAATCACTGCTGTGGTCCAGGTTAAAATCTTGTAGCTTGGTTGTGTTGAATGTGGATATATTTCTAAATCCTTCACATAAGCTCAAAGATATTTTCTCTAAGTTCTGTAGTTCTTCAATGCTCTGTTTCTCAACAAGGGGTGAAATCAACCTCTCCAAACGGACACTCTTGAGTTGAGGGAGTGAAGATAAGACATCTAGACCTTTCACTGTTGCCTTCCTTGTACAGCAATTGAATACCATCAAAAGTTTTAGTTTTTTCATGGATTTCAAAAACGAGGGAAGAAAGTATTCCCTCGAAGTAAAGAGTAACAACAGAGCCTCTGTTTCGGGGAAATCAATATCAGGCCAGTGATTTTCCTCCATAGGTTCTGCATGTATAAATCATGCAAAGGAAATCCAGTTAGAACAATTTGAATCAAATTCTGACTAATAGTTATAATGGTTATATTCTCTTCATATTGAAGTTGAATCCAGGAATGGGAATATGTAAGGGAAAAAAGAGTGCTTGTATTTGTGATGCAATCAAGAAGGGTACTTAAAAAAGTATGAGGATTGAAAAAAAATAGTTTGGCATATTGCTACTTATCAGGGAGTAGGGACATTAAAGCATCCAAAAAATCTAGTAGTTTACACTGAACAAGTGAGTGGAATATCAAAGCTTTATAACAGGCTGTTGAGTTTACGAAGAGCAGTCATGTAAGCCTTATGATATGCAGAAAATCATGTTCGAAATTCAAATCTATTCTACAATTTGACATCAAAGGTGAACACTAAAAATAATGGCTAGAATTTCAATGAAATAGCCAAAATGCATGTGTAAGTTTTTGAATAACTCACCTGTGAGAACTGAGAGAATTTGAGTGTCAAATGCACCATCATTAATCAACTCCCCTCCACCTAGCAAACTACACTCTATTCTTGTTATGACCAACCTCTTGCTGTAGACTTCATTATCTTTTTGTGCCAAATACAAGACCAAATCTCTCATTACATTATGTTGGGAAATGTACAATTCCGAGCCATTTTCATATGAGATTGTTGTACTTCCCCTGTTAAGAGCAAGCTTGTCAGCTTAGTGTTGAAAAGCATAACAACAAGAGATACAGTATATAAAAGGAAAGGCAAAATTACCTTGATTTGCTAGTTAAATTTAACAGGCTTTTGTTTGCAAGTTCTGATAAGATGGCAAAAGCATCATTCTTCTGTAGCTTTCGAACATAAACCCAAATGTCCAAAAGTGCATCAACACATATTTTTCTGTCCTTTGGAAATATTGCTAAGTCTAAAAAACACTCCTTGGTTGCATCGTCCAAGGAGTCAATACTGGTTTGCAATGATCTAAACAACCCCTTTTCGTGATAATCTGATATGTATTCTCCTTTAGAAAGCTTGCTCTTCCAAACCTCGTGTGGTTCCCCATGCAAAGAAGTTCCAGTCACCTTTAGAGCAAGTGGCAGACCATCACATTTTGCAAGCATCTGCAATTCAGAAAATGCATAATAAAATTCATAGGCAGACTTTGAAGGGTAATAAAAAATTAATTGATTTTACATTAAACTCATAAAACAACAATGATATTTCCAAAAATACATACCTCCTGCATTAAATTTGCATCTGTATCACTTGAAATTGATGTTTGCCCTATAGCCCAGAAGCAGAAAAGTGACAGAGCATCCTTTGGGCCCAACAATGGTAGTTGATAGAGCTGTGTAGAGGGGTTTGTGGGTATGGTGGACTTGTCTCTGGTAGTTACGAGTGTCTTGTATCCTGCACTTTTAAATAATAATTTTTTCAAACTTTGTTTAGACCAAACATCATCCAAAATTATTAGAGCTGGCTTGGATTGATTCAAAATCAACTGGTGCAGCTCTATGTGTGCATCTTCCACATCCTTAAACTCTGGCCTTTCCCTTTCAGCTATCTTCTCCCAAATAGTCTCTAATATCCCTTTTAGGTCTGGGGATTGTGAGACTGTGATGAAAATCACATTGTTGTGAAAATAATCTGGCATCCATAAAAAACAAGTATGTTTTAGACTAAATATCCTAACATCATGAAAAAATGTTCTTTAATCTAAACCATGTAGCATAGAGACCCACTTAGTATAATAGAAATTCTAAATGTAAGTAATGTAAAGAAAAAACTGTTGTGCTATATATGAGAGATGCTTGATAATGAAGTCCTCTTGCCTGTGTTTTCAAGAGGCATCTTTTACATGATTATATTTTAAATAAATAGGATAATTAGTTAAATTTAAATATATAGATTAATATTCAAAAATTACAATGGTTAAATAATCAATGGTAATTTTATATCTCATCAATGTATAAAAATAATAAATAATTGTTTTATATTAAATGACAAAAAATTGTTATCAATTCTTGAATTATTTGAAGTAAAAATATTTTTTGATAATTAAATTTTTTTCATGAAAATCAAAATATAAGAAGACTAACATTTGTTCAACCTAAAGGAGTTGATGACAATTATGCATGAAATGACATTGCTTATAAAAGATAAATCAATAAATATTAAACAAAAACTTTGAGTTTGATGCTTCTTGAAGCAAAAGAACATATGCTAATCATATTGGATTTATAGGAAGATACTAGATTATAGAATTGATATAGTGTTTGTGTAATGGTAGGAATTGGGGCAAATAGGCTTTTTTAATAATAACAAAATTGTGTGTAACTATTTTATTTTTGGAATTAAGGAGGTAATTATTATCTACATGTTATTTATAGAGTTAGTAAAAAAAAAAAAACTCATTAATATGTTTTTATTATACTTAGGAAATCAATTAGAAAGAAAGGAGTATGCAATTTGTAATTTTTTTTTGTTAATAGATACGTCTTCTATATTTTCCTTCCACATTTAAGTTCTATTATATGTGCTTAATGGTTCCTTGTTAATAACTTATCTTTATTGTTGCATTGATTTTAAATTCTCCATTGAGTTATCTAGATGTTAAAAAAATGAATTTCTACATTATTTTACAATGACAATGCATTTCTTTATAAATAAAGGTTTGCTTCAATTATATGTAATGTTTTTTATTTTGATAAAATAAGGCAATGGATTCTATTGGCTATATGTGTTTAGAGTCTTTTCTTATATTGAATTCAATTTTACTTTTTTAGTTTCTAATTTGATTATGACTTGCAAGATTAGTACATTCTTTTGGGAGACTTATTGAGAGGAAGAGATGTTCATTTGGATCATTTTGGTGTTAGAGCATCTAAATATGCTTCAAGTAGAAAGTTTGTGAGATAGCTTTAATTGTTATATGGAAGAGTTTTGAATAACTCATAGGAGAGCAGTGGCTGTGGTTGTGGATGCAAAGATGTAGTTGTGTCATAACACAAATAAAAGGATAAAAAAACTATAAGAAGAAATAAAAGAAAGGAAGAGGTAGAATCCAACAAAAGGAAAACACAAAAAGCTACAAAAGTTGGAGTTTGAATTAAATGAATTATGGTCGATGTTGGAGTAGCGTGAGGCAAGCAATAATGAGAAGCAAAGAAAAATAAAGTAAAACAAAGGCATTTAAGAAATATGAGAAGGTGAAAATAGTTGGTGAAAATAAATTCTCACCTTGTTAGCAAGAGTTATTTTTAGAGAGAAAAACCATAGAGGCTAGGATTATCCAAGGGATGTAATTGTTACAACAAAGAAAGATTAAATCCCTCAAAGAATTGGCATAATTACTAGTGGATGGAAAGCCCTTATATGTGCTTTGCAAAGAATTTGATAGAGATGAGATATGTGAATGAGATGAAGATGTCATGTTAGCCTGAATAGTAATGATTACAATGGAAAAGAAGATTTAGAAGACAACAATGAAGAAGAATGTAGCCTATCACTAGAGGTTGCCTGAGTTGTTGCAATTGTGTAAGTAGACCACATTAGAGATGAATAAGAGCAAAGATGGAGATCTTTGAAAGCTCCATATTTGATGAAGTCATATTGAATTAGAGAACACAAAAGAGATGGCATAGCTAGCGAGTGTCTTGAAAATCCTGTAATTGATCAAAAGATAGAAGAAAACAATCTCTATCTCGGAGAAGCAATAAGAATAATTGAAAGAAAATATGTTTTCTATAACTTATTGTCCAGTATTGATGCTATTGCAAAAGAGTGTACCACAAAGGAAGATAATGCTAAGTGAAAGAAAACATCCTCATAAAAAAGGGTAAAGCTGAAGAAAATAATGATAGCAATAATACAGCTGCAAAATATATTCTTTTGAGAAAAGTTAGAATGGTTTTTAGTGGAGGAGGACAAATAAAAATGGGTCTAAGCCACAAGAAGTTGAAAAATAGAAAGAAATCAATTTTATTAAATAAGATGATTTATGTTAACATATAATTTAAAGTAGAAAAATAAAATTATATAAAAAAAAGGTCGATGATGCGCCACATATTATAGAATTAATATAGTATTTGATCATATATTATGAAATTAATATAGTATTTGTGTAGAGGTAGAAATTGGAACTAACTAGCTTTTCTGATAGTGTAGTTATGTGTATAACTACTCTGTATTTGTGGGATTAGGGAAATAAAATGTAATCTACATCCTATTATAGGACTTTTTACTCACTGATGATTGTATTTAGGAATGCATCCGTTTAGATTGGGAAGAAAGAGGGAGTATGAGATTTGTAAATATTTCTTCACCGACAGAAAATTGTATTCTGTATTTTCCTGCTCGGTTTAAGTTTTATTATCTAATAACTTCTCCCCTGTTTGCTGCGTTCCTGTTAAATTCTATTTCGAGTATCTGTATTCAGAACAGACTAGCATATCAGAAATAAAAGGAATTTCTGTATAATTTCACAACAGTGCATAAAAACAAAAGTTTGATTCAGTTTGATTACGATACAGAGGTTCGCCTGCATCATACACGATACCATAAGAACACAGTTTGGTATGTTCTAACTTATCTCTTTTTATATGCGTACCTAAAATCTTGAAATGAGAAAAGAAAACCCAGTTATTTAAAATATCTAGATAGCTTTTTAAATAAAGGCTTAAAAAATTCAGAAAATAATTTAGAAGAGACATACCTTTAACTTGGAGATCATCGCATAGAGCCAATGCAAGAATGGTCTTCCCACCACCTGCCATACCATGCACACCAACGACCGACACCTGGCTGTGAAACAAATGCCCCTTCAAATCCCCAATACATCTCTCCAACCCCACATAAAACTGAGGCTTTTCAGAAACACTATGATCGTGAGAGCGCGTGAAATCATCCATCATTTCACACCTGTCAAGAAAATCTGCGCTCGTTTGTTGAAAGCGGTAAATGATATCCAGAGCTATTTAATTATTTAAGAAATCGAGAAGCGGCGAGTAGAAAACGTGGCGGTATTAATAAAACGCGCATGAAATGGCCTGTGGTTCAAAGTCGGTGACGGTGTGTTGCTTGTTGTCTAAGTTTTTACAGCTGCGCCTCCGTAGAAGCTGACTTTTTGAGCGGTTTGTTTAATTTATGTAAGGAAAATATTAATACAAAACAAATTTTATAAATTAAAACAATATTTTTTACAAATTTTACAAAGGTCATCTTGCTTCTTAGACACTTTGAATGCCTCTTTCCTTACAAATTTGTCATTCTCAATTCTCATTTCATATGTAGTTAGAATTCCATGTAATTCATCCATAGTTAAAAATATTCAAATCTTTAGCTTCTTCAACAACATAAACGTTTGCATCAAACTTTTGGGGAAGGGATCTGAGTACCTTTCTCACAATCATTTCTTCTTTCAGTTCTTCACCAAGACCTTTGATAGAGTTGATGACCTCATCAACCCGGAGTAGGAATGTGGCAATATTTTCCTCTTCCTTGATTTTCTGACTTTCAAATTGACTTTGATGAGTTCGTAGCTTTGCTTGTTTGAAATTATCATCACCTTCATAGATGTTGTGTAACTTACTCCATACTTCCTTCGCTATCATGCAATGCATGATCTTTACAAACTTAGAGTTAGATAAATGGTATAAAATAGCATTTTTTTGCTTTGGCATTATTCTCACAAGCCTTCTTTCCAACTTGATCTCTTGGGGACTTTCAAGGATCTCATATCCATCCACAATTGATTACCAAACCTCAAATCCTAGGGGGCTATCAAGTATGCTTTCATCCTAACTTTCCAAAGAGTGGTGCCTTATTAGGAAACAATCCTTCTTGAGCCACTGAGTGTGCAATCCCAAATCTACCTTAGGCTTATTCGAAGGAACTTAGCTTGAATAGGAATCGAAAGGCACACAATATACTCAGTTGGGGAGGGGGAGGAGGGAAGGGGAGGCGGTGAATTAGTATATCAAATATGTTTAAAAATCTTTAATTTAACATGCATTACTATTAATCACTTCTCCAGACATGAATCTTAAATACTCAAAACAACTAGTGTCAATCAAGCACACATAGATGCACACATTCACACACTGAACACTAGATATACGCGGAAACCCAAAATGGGAAAAACTATGGTGAGAAGAGTTGCTTGGAGCTACTATTCAAATCCAGCCTCACATAAATAATGAATAACTGATAATCATGAAGTAGGCACCAACCTACCAGAGACACCAATCCCATATTGTATTTGTTGACACCAACCTACTAGAGACACCAATCCCCAATACAAAGATTTGAGCACAAACTTAATATAGGTGAGACACCAGTCCTACTAGATTATAGAGATATGATACGTGAATATTCAATGGATTACATAGCTTGCACTTGATCTTATCTTCGTTCTGAAACTCTCCTACACATCATATGATCTTCTAATAATGACACATAATGATTGGGATGTAACTTCCATTACATTACCTGAATAATATTAACACTCGCACATTGTATGATCATAATCATTGAATGTATTGTAGATATAAATATATGTATTCCAATACAGTAATGCAATATTCCATTTCATCTAAGAACCTCTTAACACCATCAACAATTAGCTAGGTTGGTTAAGGGTGGACTTAGATTCAAATTGATATGAAACGTGTAGCAGATCAGTTCTACATCAAGTTTATTTCTACCAATAATAGATAATGTTATGTGCTTCCTTCAAAGAACTTAATTTGGATCTATTTCATCTTCACATGTTTCCTCCAGCTAACACATGCTTCCCTTCTCTAGTCTAAACACTTAGACATTATTACAGTTAGCCCATCAACATAGACCATACTTTGTTGCATCTAACTTTATTCCTATTGAGGCTCACCCTTTGAAACTCTAGAATCTAATACAAAATGAGTAAATTTACTTTAAGTCCAAACTGTACCTGTCATAGCATTCAATTGTGGTAGAATGCAAAAAAAAACACTATTATAGTATAATATTGTATTCAAGGAAAATAAACAGGAAATAAAGAAAGCATAACAAATAGCAACAACCACAGATTGCCTAGATTATGCTAAAGATCCCCAAATCAATAATGAAATGCATATGCTATAAAGGAATTTAATCAATAAGAATCATATCATGTAATTCCAATGCTTGTTTGACTCATCTTCATTATTCTTCTCAACTTTGCTTTAAATCACTTTAATTGCCCTCAGATCGTGAGTATGCAATATTCACTTGTATGTATTTTGACAACAAAACTTCAAAGATTGTGGTTACCGAAAACAAAGTTGAAAAGCTTCTTTTATAGAAGTCTCATAGATTCGACGGTTGAGATTGATTTGAATTCGAATAGTCCATATCGTGTGCGAGGACCTGATTGCATGCTTTGATTGAATAGTTAAGTGATTTGATCGATTAGTTCCAAGAGGTGTAACTGAGAGATTCTGTGAGTCACGAGGAGGTGACAGATCCATCAGGTGAGTGAACTGGAAGAGAGTGTTAGTCAGAAAGAGGTGACAGATCAATTCAATGAGTGAACTGAAAGAAGGAATTATGCATGAGATATTTGCTTGAAGATGAAAGAGACATGTGCTCAAATAAAAGAATTAATTATTAAATTGATTCCTTTCATTAGTGGAGAAAGTGTGTGCACGTGATTAAATAGCTGAGTGAACTATTTAATTTATAAAAGCACTTTAGATGAGAGGATAAAATTATTTAATTAAACAAATAGTCATTTATTTAATTAAATGTGGGAGAATATGATTTAATTTGAATGACTTAATTAAATAAATTCATAAAACTTATTTAATTAATTAGAAGAATAGATTAGATTAATTAGATGGTGTGTAATTAAATAAATTAATGTAACTTATCTAATTAATCAAAGAAATAGATTAGAATTAATTAGTGATGTATTTAAAGTAAATTAATATAATTTACTTAATTAATCAAATTTAGAAGAATAATGAAAATCAATTAATTAAATGTTTTAAACTATTTAATTAATTTAGAGGAAATGCAATGTTAGATTATAATTAAATGATAAAATCATTTAATCATTTTGCGGGTATTTTGAATTAATAATGAAAAATGCAGTCGTAGGCCTAAGCCATTTTTCAGTGTCTACAGTTTTCCCCTCTTTGACATAATGTCATTTCGGTGTTTGTGTCAAAGAATAAAGAATAACCTGCCCCAGTTGTGCCCTGATGTGAAATAGGTAAGGGTATGCCCCCTCGGGAAAAATGACAAAATTTTGAAAAATTCAAAAAATTTTGGAAATTGTCCCGATTAGGTAATTGGATAGCCAGAAGTTCAATGGTGGTGAAATAAATTAGTTTCAGCAAGGTTTGGTAAGTGAAATGGTTGTTGGAAGTGTCCCAATAGTGCATCCAGTACATTAGGTTTCAAATAGAACCCTAAAATCTCCTAGGTATAAATAGAAATTGGGTAAAATTGAATTCATTTTCACTCTTGGAGTTTGAAAACTTGTGATTTTTGTCTAGAAGTATCCAAAAAAATGTCTCATGTTACCTACACCAAGCATCGCGGGTATTGCATCCAGACATTCCGACGGCCGACCGACGCATGACCCCCAGTATGTACCCCTTTTTTGACTTTTGAATTTTGAATTTTCACGCTTTTCTAGGATGCTAAAATTTAATTTTCATATGCGTCGCTATTTGTTCACTGTAAATGCATTCATATGCGACACATCTATCTGCGATACGATGCATTTGTGGAAACACATGGGGGTTATTTTTTTTCTTTTCTTAGATCAACGCATTTGAATTATGTTACACCACATTTGTTATAGCGAGTCGCATATTCTAGTGATAATGACGCATTTGCAATTATGCACTACATTTGTGAAATAATATGACATGTTTGCATGGTGAGCCGCAATTGTAGAATAGTGTGACACATATGTATTGGTGTGACGCATTTGCTAGTTAAATGTTTTGAGCTTTTAAAGTGTAACTATGGCTTTGTATTTTGAATGATGTGCATTTATTTGCTTTGTGTTTCTGACGCAAGATATGCGTTATGCAATTGTAGTTTGTTTTGGATCCGATATACACTCGGGAGTTGAACTCGGCCACTTACGAGTTGCGGGACTAGTTGACCAGTGCAGAGAAACGGTTGATACATGTCTTGGACTACATCATGTGACATTTATGCCCAGCATTCGGGAAAACCGAGGGATGCTTACTGCACTCGCTGAGCGATGACACTCAGAGACTTCGTCTTTCCATTTTCCCACAGGAGAGGTGACAGTTACATTAGAGGATGTCTACAAGATACTCATATTGTCGATTAGGGGTGAGAGGGTCTGCTATGATACCCATAGGGGTTACAATGAGATCACCCATTACTATGTGTATGAGGATATCAAAATTCTCGATATTGAGCACTATGAGATCATATGGCATATACTTGCATATAGATATGAGTGGATTGATTATTTGTTGTGTACTCTGATTGTTGGGATTGTACTACCAGACCGTCAAGGGCATGGGTTTCTTGTGGGTTGGGGTGAGATGCTAGTGGGGATGTTGGAGAGGTAGGTTGTGTATGCATGGGGCCCCTGTCTACTGGCGATGTTGTAGTTCCACTTGCACGACATAGCTTATAGGGAGGCACAGTTCATGAGCTGTGGGACTACTTTATTGATGATCTGCACATGGGAGTACATTGCTATTTTTCGTCCACCAGCCGTACATGAGCTAGATGATCGATCTCCTTATGTATTTTGGTATGTCAGGATGATTACACAGACTCATGTGGGTATGTGCAGGATCATGATGGACCAAAAAGTGGCGATATGATGGGCATGTGGATGATGACTTCTTTTTTTACCCAAAATTGATGAAACGAAAAGGGTTTTTAAAGGAGATTCTCAGCTTTGCACCAATATAAATTATTCTTTACTTTGAATTTAATAAATAATTATTATTCATTTTCTATTTGAATTACGACTAAAGTCTTGATTGAAAAACATCTATAGCTTTCAAATGGTATCACATTTTTTGAATCCGAAACATGCGTCACATTCTATGCTTCACATACTATAGGATTAAACAAAAAAAACGAATTTCATGAAGTTTTGACCAAGTTAAGGTGGTCAGACATACGAGTTTTTTATATTTTTTAGAAGTTGTAATAAAAAATTCATAATTAATTATTTACTTGGAAAAAAATTACAAAAAATATGCATCACATCGGGACATGAGTCCTCTACTTATATCTAAAATATTATAAAAATATCATCATTTTATTGTGGTTAGGTGGTCAAGCGGACACCACTACTTATTTTTTCCCCTCAAATTTAAGTACCTCTTTGATTGAAATTTCAAATTTTCAACAAATTGATTTTTTTAAAGAAACCTAGTAGTTTAGAAACTACATTCAATTTTCTATAGATTCTATTCTTACATAGTTTTGAAATAATATAGATAACTTATTCAATTTTTTACATCAAGTTGCCTAACTTTGATTTTTTTGAATTTTTTGCCACTTAAGGGCCTGTTTTTTCCATGATGATCCTGCACATACCCATGTTGGAGATATAGGATACTAGAGGCATGTGATTGATATTATTGCGTAGTTTATTTGGAGGCCATACATGGACTGTGCACAGTGGCGGGATGAGGATAGACACTTTCCTTTTTCTGTTGTCAAATAGGTTATCTGATTGGGAGGACTGTTGCCACTGTACACATCATTGAGAGACACTTGCCAGATAGAGTTCTCCAACATTTTGGTGAGGTTCAGGATGAGCCGTGTGGGTGAGCTGAGTTCGCTAGATCTTCGAGGGAGGTTCCTATATGGGGCCCCCAAATTCTTGTAGTGACAACAATGGACAATATTGATGCACTATAGCTAGTGCAGTGGGCATGGAGGGGTGCCCCAATGGATGTTGGTACGACAATAGCATATGATACTTGGTGGGCATAACATAGATCTGTGCCCTACAAAAATCCTGACCAGCCAGCACTTGTAGAGCATCGAGGGACAGGGCCATAGGGTCAGTGTGGTGGCAGGGGAGGCGGTCGAGGTGGTAAAGGTGGTAGAGGTGGTAGAGGTGGAGGCAATAATGGGAGGGGAGGAAGTGGGAGGGGTGGTTGATAGGGTTGATGAGGCAGTAAAGGCTAGGGTAGAGATTTGTCACCCATCCATGAGGGTGAGGGGGAGGGAGAGGACATAGCCATGGTGGAGGTGGGTAGAGAGGAGGAGGCCGTCAGTGAGGAGGAAGTCATGGAGGAGGCCGTTGCAAAGGAGGCAGTTGGGGAGGAGGCCGTTGGAGAGGAGGCCAAGTTGGATGCCCTTGATCTATTACAGGCAAGATACTAGGATGTGGATGATTTCCTCGAGGAGGAGATGGGAGATCAGGAGAGAGAGCTTTGAGACTAGATTGTTGAGGAGTGGGATGTAGATAAGGGGGAGAGGCCACCATGGGAGGAGGGTCCCATAGATCAGTGGTTGGCCGATTATAGGCCCGTGTAGAGGCCTAGGAGGAGCGGGTTAGGGCAGTGTCCATGGAGAGAGATGAGATATGGCTGGAGAGGGACATTGCATACCTGGAGAGAGATCAGGCAGTGGCGTGGAGGCAGGAGACAAATCAAAGGTTCGTGGAGTTCAATGCACTTTGCACTGGACCGGTTGTAGACATGGCTCGAGAGTTGGTCAGGGCCAGTGATCGAGAGCGATATTATAGGGATTTGTATGAGTAGGAGGTACCTCTTGAGAGACGAGCTCCCAGTGCTTCCCAGACACTCAACAATAGATCATGCAGCTGATGGTCTCACAATATATCTTAGAGCAGTGGAGGTGTTGTAGGACATCATAGGATAGGACCATATGATAGGCCCCCATCTGCACAACGATCATTAGGCTCTCCTCATCAGTCACCTCCTCATTCTCCTCATCAAAGTAGTGGGAGTTCAACCTAGAGACATGTTTACATATTTGTGGACACTATATTATGATTATAGAGCCTGCGAGCTCCATTTTTTATATACATTTTGGATATTATATTATGACACATTTTTATGTATATATGAGATGCATTTTTTATGGTGATTATATGATGTGTTTATTTATGATGTGTTGATTCCTTTATGATGATGATGTATGCTTTTATGATTCATGCTTATGTGATGATGATGTATGTTTTTGTGTTATGAAATGTATATGATAATGATTTAATGTTTTAATTACTTATGCAAAATGGATGGGGATGTAAAATGAGTGCTATTCTAATATTGTAATGAATGCAGGTGATATTGTGTGTCACAATACGCCATCCAGATGTGATGGAAGAAGAGTGTTAGTAGTAAGATGATGTATGTTAGCGTGAAAGATAGATATGCCATCACTTTGTTGTCATTATACTAAGCCTTTGCATTTTAATCATCATTGGGTAGTTTATTGCAGTTCAGACAAAAATCACCATGATATGAGATAGAACAATGGTGTGTAATGTCATGCATTTTCCAAAAACAAACAGTCATAGACAAGGATTTTCATGACTCATACTTAGGAACCCGATTGTTCCCAGTCTTTTTGTCAAGACAAACCACAAACATCAATCAAAAGAAAACACATCATGAAATGTCGTTGCTTCCCTAAATCTTATTGCCAGGACATCCTTGAGGTGGCTAGTGACCTGACAACTTTAAAAGGATAAAACAATCATCATGATACATTGTTTATCCTCTAAATCTTGTTGTCAGGACATCCTCGAGGTGGCTAGTAACATGACAATTTCAAAAAGATAAGACAATGAGTCAAAAAGCAAGATATGCTCATGTAACATTGTCACTCCTCTAAATCTATCATAGGACATCGTCGAGGTGGCTAGTTACATGGTCATGTAAAATCATTGAAAAATAAATGAAAAATGCTTGTCAAGACATGTGTATCAGATCTTTTTTTTGTTTGCTAAGGTTGAATGGTCACCATTTTAGGAAGGAAACTGTAGACATGCAAAATTCACATTATGTATCCGATCGGATTCAGTCAAATTAGCTCTTACATTATGCAAATTCATCACTTTCATCCATTCATTAAATAAGTTCATTTATCAAATAAACATTATCATTCAACCTTCATTTTTCATCATCCACTTAATTAAATAAATCAAAAAGCCATTTAAATCAAATCCTAAATTATATTTCATCATTTTCTGATTTAAATAAATCAGAAAATCAAAGTCCAAAATGTCAACTCATCTAATCAGCATTAATCAGCATGATCATCATCTAATCCTAATCTAATACTAATCACATCCCACTTGCATTATCTAGATCTAGCCACTTGCACAATAAATCAATTTTATTGATTTATTAAAATCTCATTTTCCCTCAACATGACAAGTCAAACAGGGCATTTATTGCTCTTCTTTCTTGTCCCCCTCTCAAAATTTATGGCAAAATTTGAATTCAAATTTCCCCCTCTTGGGCACTCTTCCCAAATCTTGCACAACCATCAACTAATCACATGATGACAAGTGTCCTCAACTCATTGGCTTGTTTTTGATCCCACATTGGTCCCTCTTCAACAATCTTAGCATTTGAAATCTTCAAATAGAGGCTTCAACATTGAGCAAATCCTTCACAATCTCCACAATTTCATGCAAGGTTACTCTCTTCATTTGAGATTTGATCTTGTTCATCATCAATCCATCATCTCCATTTGCATTTTATCATTTGAGCTTTGATCAAGGATTGGGAAAGGGTCACTAGCACATGTGACACCAATCCACTATGGAATAAAGTTTTGACTATGCTTTTATATGCTTACATTTGATTATCTTTGTTTATATAATTCGCATGTTTCATCATAGTCAAGTATTTCATAGGGATTTCAAATCTAATGTTTTGCAAGGGACTAACATGAAGATGTTATGTTAAAATTGCTAACCATTTGCAGATTTGATGTCCACATTTTGGCGCTAGAAGGAGGGCGGAATCTGTTTGTATACTTTTGTTGTTATTTTCAAAATCTCTGTTCTGTAGATTCAAATACTTTTTACAAGCAACTTTTAAATATCAAGATTTAGAGGTGTCTTGAATCTGTTACTTACTTACACTCAAATGTGGTTTTGCTTTTGTCATTTCTCACTTGCACTGGCATGCATGACACGCAGGATGGTATCTGCACTCACTATCTTTGTTCTTTTAAATTTGTCTTAAACGTGACAGGAAAATGTTGCATTTTCTTTTAAATATCAAATCAAACAGTTCATGGAATATCAGTGT
Source organism: Sequoia sempervirens (assembly GCA_007258455.2). Classification (NCBI taxonomy): domain Eukaryota; kingdom Viridiplantae; phylum Streptophyta; class Pinopsida; order Cupressales; family Cupressaceae; genus Sequoia; species Sequoia sempervirens. Next base: position 159,821 of record VDFB02039831.1, on the reverse strand, counting down.
GTTGAATAGGTGAGCTTGTTTTTGGTTTGCTTTGTAGCTGGTCAGTATACCTGGCGTGAGAAAGGATCTCTCTGTATTGACTTCCTGTCTCTTTACATTTTGGAAAGTGTCTATACACGGTCAGCTTCAATAAACGCTAGAAGAGACATGATTTTTCCCACATAAATTATGCGGCTAACTGCCTATGTTCATACAAGAAAGCGTGTGGAAGGAATTTTTTTCTAATCAATTTGTTAATCTTCTATTATGTAGTTTGGTGGTAGACATTAAAGAAGATATAAATTGTATGTTCAAAGTTTTGTTTTAGAATGGTAGGTTCCACTTTTCCTGGGGAAAACAACGAGGTCGTCGGTCAGTAATCTTTCTTTGAGGTATTCTGTTAAGAGATCCCACACAGCCTGACCACAGTTTGGCACACAAGCAAAGTCCTCTGGTAGGAGGATGGCTGCGCAAAGGTTGAGGAAGTCTTGTTGAAATTTGCCTGCGCCTTTTGCAATATATCCATCTTTGCAAATACTTCAATTAATGCATTCTCTGAAATAACATCTGGTCGAGGCATTTCTTTGAAAAGCTTTAAAGCCTGGACAAGAACACGATTTTGTCCATATCCTGCAAACATCGTATCCCATGAGATCAGATTTCTTCGAGCCATTCTGTCCAGAGGTTCACGTGCCTTGATAATGAGACCGCAGTTCTTAAAAGCATTTTGTCGGACGGTTCATTATTCATGCCTTATATACGCGCCAAATTACTGCCACGAATCTTTTTTCTGATTGCTTTAAATTGCTACTGATGCTATCGCTGTTTCTGTTAATTTGATGCAGAGAAGGTAGTAATGAATATGGTCGATTACTCATTTATGACATTGGGCGCGGCTGTTAGCTTGAAAATTTCATTTACTTTGAATTGCAAAGATTGTATGCTGTTGACTTTTAGTATGTGATAGTGCGCTGATTTGATTGACTTTAAGTGTCTCCCCAAAGTTTCACATGATTTAATAGCTGTTTCCAACTGCCCATAACTAAAAAATGCGCGTAATCTCCTTTTCAAATCTGTATTTCTCTCTGATTGGACTGCAGGCTCAATGTCGATCAATTTCAAATAGATCATTTAATGCATAAATGCCTCAGAACCAAAGGGATGATCTGCAATTTAATGGAAAGATTGTCCGATCTATCCCTTATGATCTAAAGTGCGTTTGGTCTGACAGTCAAAGTCATTAAAGGTTTTTTAAAAAAAAATTGTTTTGACATATTCAGCATGTCAAACTGTTTATCAAACTTATATGCACATCTTTAAGCTGTCTACCTCTTGGTTTTATCCTCCACTTGCCTGAATCTTTTTTGGTACACATGTTGAATGATATATAAGCATTTGGATCAAAAAGTCTCTTTAGGAAAGGCCTTCTCATATGATTTGACCATTTACAATATTTGTCTTTCTGTACAAATTGCGTGCATGTCTTTTTGAAAAAATGAACTTTATTTTCAATAAGACTTATCATTGCTAAAATATTGTTGGTTTTGTAGGTTGAAGGGAATATTCAAATTATTTGACTTCCATTATGATATGTATTATAAATGTCAAAAATGTCTCTTTGATTCAAAGCTCTTAAAAGGAAGGGTTTCTATGTATAGCTTTGTATATCAAAAAATAAAAATAAAAAAAATAGAGATTTTCAAATCAACTAATCTTTTATGGCCTTTATATCAAAAGTGGAAACCTTGAAATCAATTGATCTTTTACATGTCACATTGGGAGATTTTAAAATCAATTGTTCTTTTAGGGAAATAAGTATAAAAGTTATTGTCAATTTCGACATTTCTTGTGTATACTTTTATCACTTTACCATAGATTCCTAACTCATATTTTGTGATCTTTTTATAGGTACAATGAACAACAAAGGTACAAAAGCGAACAAAGGAAAATCGAAAGGTACAACGAACGACAAAGGTACAAAAACAAACGAAGGCGAAAAGGTGCAAGGCGAAAGAGAAGGCTATCAAACGAAAACGAAAGGAGGAGGATTTTTGTTTGGAAACACAATGTGTTTTTTTTAACACTTTAAATGTTTGATCAATACTACTTCACGAAAGGAGGGAAATGTTTTTTTGAAAACACAATGTGTTTTTTAACACTTTAAAGTGTTTAATCAACACTACACGAAATTGTTTTCCTTTTCGTTTTAGAACATTAGTTTTCAATTGGGGCTAAAATGAACAATTTTATTTTCATTGCAAAGGGCTTAAAACGAATTTTAGGACAAACTTACTAGAGTTCGTTTTGGGTTAAAAATTGAACAAGCAACCTTCACATTTCATTTGGTGCTTAAAACGAATTCACAATTGCTTTGAAGGGTATAAAATGAACAAGTGTTTGATTTGTGTGATTGTCTTTTGAGTACGTATCCTCTCCCCTTGCACTTCGTGCGATCTAGGGTGCAAGAGAAACACTCAAAATACATTTTATTGCTTTGAAACACTTCAATTTGGGTTTAAAAATTGAACATATTGTGCGAGTGTGAGTAGGGGCATTTTCGCGTACATTCTCTTTCTTTGTGCCATCAAAGATCAATCGAGTTACGGATTGTGTCTTTGCTTGCTTTTGTTTATCTTAGAGGGCCTACCTTGGGGAAAAGTACTCACCAAGCGATGACTCAACCGATAACACTCTAAAGCCAAGAGTATTTCCAGTGGGATATAAATAGAGGATTTTGCTAAGCGCCATAATCAGCGGTTGGCTCGAGCAAGATGGATCCGAAGGGGACTCTTGCCGCGTTAGATCAACTCCTCTGACGGAAAGTCCTTACTAGAACCTATGTGTTAGAATTTGCCAAAATCCTTAATCTGTTTGTTGGTGCAAGAGCAGATGGATTCACGAGAGCGCCCACTAATTTCTGACTTTTGTAGAGATGGAAAGCATGCCATGGGAGTTTCATGGGTGTTGGGTGCTTAGCTGCCCGGTATAAGTGAGTGCCGTGGAGGAGCCTTGGGGGTCAAGCATCTAACCATCCGCTAAAAGTAGGCGTAGCTGGACTTGTCCAAGTGGGGACTCAACAAACATTGTCTATCACATCCATAGGGCTTGTAATTATTCTTTGTTTGAAAACACAGTGTGTATTCGAAAACATTTTGCAAACAAACATTCAACATGGTTCTCAAAATTTCAAACCCTCTTTAAGACAAATATCATTGACTCAATCCATATGTTACTGCTTTCCCTGCGGATTCAAATTCGTAGAGGTTCCTAAGCATTGGATTATATCTCAATTTGTCTTTTTGAGTAAACAATAGGAAAACCCTTGCCTTAAGTTCATTGAATTTCCACATAAAATATCTTGTGGGGTTTAAAGAAATTAAGACATTGGTACATCTTAGTTTGAAACTTTAATCAAAGAGAGTGTTTTTGGTAAAATAAATCCATTAAGCAAAGACTAAGCAAAATGAACTTTCATGTGTGTTGAAGACTCCAAAATCCCAAAAGCAAAAATCATTGATTGGAAATCCAAAATGTTCAAATCATTCCTTGGTTAACAAAGGTCTTTAGGAAGCATATGCATGCTCTTCAATACCTAGGTCTTGGAAAATACAAAGTGGTCTTTTTTAGGTTCATCTAGGGATCAAAACAAATCAAACCTCTTTCATCCATCTTTCAAAAACATCCAAACATTCATCTCACAAGTCATCTTTTGAGAAACCTTGAAATCATCCTTGAAATGCTAGGATTTATGACAAAATCAAGCAATCATTCAAACTCATTGAGATCAAGTCCTTGAAAACATTTATCAAAACACCTTTGGCTAGGAATGTGTGAATGCATCCTTTTGCATATCTTTAGTCAAAGTCATCCAAATCATCTTGTCTAGCTTAGTGTATGTAGATGAATCCTTCTCCATATACTTAGTGAAACAATCATTTTGTTTGGGTAGGTGTGGGTAGATGCATCCTTCTCCTCACACATATCCAAATCATCATCCTTTGAACACAACTATCCTTTAGATCATTATCAAACATCTTAGGGTTCCTTTTGTTCAAAATCCAAATCAAACTCCAAATCAAGATCAAGGACAAAGTCTCAAAAATCCAAAAAATCAAACCAATCAAAAAAATCCAAAGCCTAGTACTTCATTCAAGATCTATCAAGAGTCAAAACATCCATAACATCCATCTTTAAACGTCACCATCATATCATCATCACGTTTGATCCTAAAAGGCATCCTAAAAACTTTCACTTTGGGACATAAAATAGAGATTAAATCCAAGGAATCTAGAGATTCATCTCCCATATTTCCGAAGATTGATCTTTGTTTTATGGTTCAAACGAGATCTCAATACAAGAAGAGTATGGAAGCCCACAAAGAAACTCCCGCTTCAAGTGACCTTAATGAAACAAACTTACGGAAATGAATCTGAGAATCAAGCAATCCATTGATCCTCATCATCACAAAACCCACAAAGAGAAAATCAAGGGGAGGACCTCACCTTTGGAATGTCTGAAGAAATGGTAGAGTAACCAAATCCGGATAACCATAGAATCATCAACGTCATGATGAGACTCAACCCTTCGTTGTACATGCTTGAACTAGCAAAGCAAGGGGCCAAGTTGCCTTCGGATTTTGATGTGAGCACCATAGTAGAGACATCTTTTCCGCCAATCTCATCCACCGTCCCCATTTCATTTACACCTCCATCCCAAAACGTCACACAAAACATTCCAAAAATCACGACATCGATTGCCCCAGCTCAACCAAATGTCAACAAGGGAAACACATTTCTCAATGAACTTCAATCACATCCCCTTGTGAATAACCAAAACTTGGACGCAAACACCACGGTGGAACAAAACATCCTCCATAATCCATTACACCAAAATGTTCCTCTCACTTTACATTACGACCTATCATCAACATCATTTCATGGAGCACCACAAACACCTCTTCTCACGAATTCACAAAAAGAGGGAGACATATTTGGAGCAGGGGGAATTTTTAACACCACAACACTCTCACAAGGATTCACCCCCCTCACGTTTCCACCTATCCCACCACTACCATTATCATCCACATCACTCCTTGGCTTGGGATTGCCTCCCCTACCGAGCATCAATCAAACTGCTATCCCAACCATGAATCAAAACATTTTGCCAAATGCTCAAAACTTATTTTTGACATCACAACAACAAACGAAAAACACGCAAGCAATGGCAACATCATCAAACACCCCCACAACATTACAAAACATGGTCTCTCAAGGGCCAATCACATCAACGATGCCACTTACCACATCAACAACACCATCCACCAATCACGCAATCAACATGACAACACCATCTACCAACCAAATGATCAACACAACATCATCATTTACCACCACCACAAACGCCATTCCAAATCCACCACCACCTCCACCACCACCAACGTTCACCACATCAAACCAGTTCAACGCAACATTACAAGCCGCTTTTCAAAGAGGACACCAACAAGTGCAAAAACAAAAAGCCGTGCAACAAGCTGCTCAAGCCGCTCAAGCCGCTAAAACTGCACAAGCTGCATTACAAGCACAACAAGCACAACAAGCCAAAGCTTTATTACAACAACAACAACAACAAGCCGCCCAAGCCGCACAAGCATTGCAAGCACAAAGAGTCGCTCAAGAACAACTTTTATTGCAACAACAAACTGCACAAGCGCAAGCACAAAAAGCACAAGCACAAGCACAAGCCCATTGCAAGCTCGAAACGTACAACAAGCACAAGCACAAGCACAGCTTCTTGCACAGAAGCAGTATATTGGCAAACATACCAACAAACATTAAAACAATATCAGAACAGCAAGAGCAATGAGATTGGCTAACAACAAAGCGTTGTAGGGAACAAACGGCGGAACAACAAGTTGTTAGAACAACAACAAGCGCAACAGCTAGCAGAACAACAAGTGTTGTTAGAACAGTAACAAGTGCAACAACAAGCAAAAATACTAGCGCAACAACAACAAGAGCAACAACAAGCGTTGTTCATCCAAAAGCAAGTAGAAGCCTACTTCGCTCGCCACAACATACCAATACCAGTGAACAATGCACAAACCAACCCATCCATCCAAACCAACCCATCCATCCAAACCATAATTGCAACACCCCAAAACACATTCATCCCACTTACGATCCTCGAGGAATGATGGCGACTGAATTTCAAAGTTGCTCTCGACGGTACTCGAACAAGCAATCCAGAATGAACAACCAAAGCGCCGGCAGCATTCATCAACGGTAGGAGCCTAGACATGAAACCATTCCCTAAAGAGTTTGAGATCCTAAATTTGACAAATGCTCGAGGAATGAAATACAGAAGATCACATCGGGGAATTCGGTTCGCATTGTATGGAGGTTGCATATGATGATACTTATATCGATCTGGCTATTCCTAGAACTGAGGCAATGTAGAATGGATTATAAACACCTTGAGGGCATTGGGACATTGAAGAAATTAAGCATTCATTAGAAACTACATGTAACACATTACAATGGATGTTAGTCTCGAAGAACTCTATGCTCACGAAACAAAGGAAAGAATGAATCTTTCGCTTCATTCCTTCAACGATGGCGATCCAAGGCCAATCGGAGCAAATGGACCATGCCAGAAGAACAACAAGTCTGCACAATCATAGCTAATCTTGAAAGTCGTCTATCATTCCACCTCAAGGTTCAAGGAATCACCACCTATGATCAATTGATCTCCAAGGCGCTTAGCATCGAAAGAGCCCTTGCAACCCAACCCATCGAATCAACATCATATCATGAACCACAAAACAATCGCCCACCCTCAAATTACAATGATAAACCTCGTACATGGGCGAGAAACAAGAACATCACTAATGATGGCGTCGTCGATACCAAGGTGGTCATTAGTGGTCCATGCCAAAATACACCCGCACCACAAATCCAACCACAACGCCAAAACACTCATCACACAACATATCAACCCAACAATAATCCCACCATCAATAACGTCAATGACCAAAGAGGACCACCTCAGCGCAAAACGTACCCCAAACGAAAATACACTACTTTGGGGGAACCACTTGAGGACATCATGAAAAAGCTAATCGACGAAAAACTCATCCAAGCTCCCACGTTTGAGAATTATCAAGAACCTGATGTCAAACCTCCTTGGTACAATGAAAATCAACTATGTGAGTTCCACAAGATCAAAGGCCACACCACAAATAACTGTATGAGACTCAAGAACATCATTCAAGATCTCATTGACAAAAGAATCATAAATGTGGAAACACCTACAGGGAATCAGGATCTTAAAATCTACACGAATCCGATGCCGAATCATGGCAACAAAGGGAATAACAAGGATAAAGGAAAAGGCAGTGTAAATCATGTATATGAAACCGTTGTTGCCAACCTCAATGAAAACTGCATGGTAATCACCATCAAGGGCGCCCATGCCGAAGACTGTGGAGTCACCACAAGAGGCAGAAAAGTCACCATCGTAGGATCATCCCAACCCAATAGAGTTCCTTCATCAAGAGCCGTTTCGTATAGCTACAATGTCGTAGACCAACTCAAGAGAACACCAGCACACATCTCCATCATGGAGTTGTTAAAAATCTCATCGGCCCATAAAAAGATCCTCGAAGAAGCATTAGCCTCATCTACCATCCCCGCAGACCTCGATGCAGAACAATTCCAAGCTATGGTCGGAAACATCATAACGCCTAACCTCCTTACATTTTCTGACCAAGATTTTCCCGCCCAACCATCTCACAATCGTGCACTACACTTGGAGGTCATTGTGAACAAAAGAAAAATCAAAAGGGTCCTGGTGGATGGAGGTGCAGGTTTGAACATTTGTTCTTTTAGCCTCATCAAGCAGTTAAAGATATCAGAAGATTCCATTGACAAAGGAAAGGGCATAACAATCAGAGCATATGATGACCAAGAAAGAGTGTCTCAGGGCACAATCAAACTCCCTATCCAAGTAGGGCCAACGCTTATGGAAACCACTTGCAGGTTACGGTCCCTCGACTTACCA
>VDFB02039831.1:133530-151684 GCA_007258455.2 Sequoia sempervirens | reverse complement strand
CCCATGGATGAGTGTTAGAAAGGAGCACCTTATGTTGACTCTCATTGTTCCAAGGAAACATCAAGTTAAAAATATGGATGTTTATCTTGCGCCTTTTATTGATGAGATGCAACTACTATGGAAAGGCATAAGAATGTATGAAATATCACGTCATCCATCAAATAGGTCCTTCATGTTGTATTGTGTGCTATGTTGGACTATTCATGATTTCCCAGGACTTGGTGTTTGTTCTGGTAAGATAAAATATTTACGTATTTACACTCATAATTTATTTTCATCCCAACTTTCATACTTCGTTTTATACTATTTTTTGATGTTATTAACATTACTTGTTGAATTGTAGGGCTTCAAAAAAAGGGGATATTTGCATTTCCAAGATGTGCAAAAAAATTTCAAGGGCAATATTATAAAGATCTACATAAATTTATTTACGCAAACAACAGGGTTTTTCTACCACTAGATCATAGGTTTAGAAATCGCCAGAAGAATCAATTTGATGGAAAATTTAAAAATAGAGGCCCTCCCATGATTATAGGTCCAGGTGATTGGCTTAAGAAGTATGAAGATGTTGAATTGAAATGTTGGGAGGATTTTTTGATCGGGGTGATTCAATTGAAGAACTAGAACAAGTTGTAGTTCACATGCTAGAAGGAATGAAAAGTAAATCCATATTTTATGAGCTCCCTTATTGGAAGGATCTATTAATATCTCACCTATTAGATCCTATGCACATCTTCAAAAATGTCTCAGATTCTATATTTCGACATATATCGCAAAGAGGAAGGACACCTTGTCTCTCGAGGATAGATATTTCTTTCAATGCACTAAATTGATAGAAAACATCAGGCCAAGCAAGGAAAAATGAAACATAAGTAAAAGCTCCATGTATTTTAAAAAAAAGAGCTTGTATCTAACTAAAAAAAATGTCATCCATTCAATAAGGACACCTACTGCTTATAATATCATTGACTAAAGCTTTTACAATTGATGGACATATCACAGATTTTAAAACACATGATTTTCATAATTTCGAAGGTATTATATATCATCATTTAACATTTAATCGGGTAAATAATCGGACATAATAAATATATTTTGATATTTTGTTGTGTGAGGAAAAAAATTACTAATGCCCCTTTCATAAATTTGTTTGATAGCACGCCATTGTAATTAGGGGGATTCTTGTCTTACTAACTTAAGGAATGCCAATAAGCTCCATTGTCAGCATTTACAAGGTATGTGGTTATATGAAATGTTCATGTGTGAGAGACATAGAGATATTATATTTCATTTTAATTTATGACTAAAGGTTCATACTAATTTACTATTCTTATATTAGTTGGGTGACCTCCAAGGAGATCCATGAATTTGAAGTGCCAAAGTGGAAGAAAGAAATTGTAGAAATTGTATGTGTATTTGAGAAGGAGCTCCCTACAAGTTTCATGGACCTACAAGTCCATTTACTTATACACGTAGTCGATGACATTGAATTGGCGGGTGTCATATCAACAAGGTGGATGTTTTTCTTTGAGAGGTATATGAAAACTCTTAAAAGATATGTCTAACAAAAGGAACATCCAAAGGGTTGCATGGCTGAAGGGTATGTATTGAATGAAGCATTTTTCTTCCTATGTGAATTCCTTGGTAAGGATTTTGAAGATGGACCATGCATCTAGGATGAAGAACAAGCATCAGATATTATTGATGGAGAAAAACCACAATCTAATGGTGTTGAAGTACAAATTAGTAATTAAATCTATCATCATTATGGTTGTTTTTCTTGCAATCATTAATTTACTTTGTAATTTATTGGTCAAATTAACAACATGACATTTGGAGTTTGAAATAAACATGTTGAAATGTAATAGGTGTAGATGAAAGTGCTATACTTGACAAGTTCATTTTGTACCACATGGACTTTATGAAAAAATGGATTGATTTGTATGATAAAAAGAGAGAAGTGTTAGAAGCAAGGAGACAATTTAAGAGATCGAACCCAAGGAATACTCCACTTCCCACTAATCTGCTTGGGGAATGGGGCAAAGATTACACACTAGAACAGGTTACTGAACAAACTCAAAATCAAATAGAAGATGCATGTATAGATTCAAATATAACAGAAGATGAAATCATCATGTCTAGAGGATGTGAAAGAAAGGTACAGTTGGAATTTTACAAAATGTTGTTTCCTTACAATTTTGACACTATTAACTATTTTAATATTTGTCATTATATTTGTTTTCACTAAAATAAATGGTCTTCCACAAGTGAGGAAATATCCAACAATGTGGACATATGGTCGACATTATTGTGTAGAAAGTGTAGATGTAAAGAGACGATCCTTCGATTGTGGCATCATGGTTGACTTCAAGCAATCCAGTCGATCAAGCTCAAAAGATAAGAATATAATTGAAGGGAATCTACAATATGTTGGGAAAATACAAGAAATTATTGAGTTGGATTACCACTCTTTTAAATGTTGTATTTTTGAGTGTAGATGGTATGAAGCATTTGAGAGGACACAAAGACATGATACCCATAGTGGATTTTTTTCCATAGATTCCTCTCGGTTCCTACCGGAGGATAAGGAGTCTTATGTTCTACCAATTCATTGTGAGCAGGTAATTCTTTAACTCAAACAAGAAGTGGTAGTGATCATTAATCTATTAATTCATAGTTTATTGTGAATATATACATGTGTTTATTAATCAATAAAATTGTTATAAATATTAATGCCTAATATGGCATTTTCACCGTGCATGTATTTTTCTATGAAGATATTTTGGACCCGAAATTGATATTTGTCATACATTATGATCCAAGATTAAGACATGTATTTGACGATGCATTAGTGGATACTGAGCAAAACAATGATGGCCAACAAAATGAGAGAGGGATTAGAGAACATAGAAGAAATTGGCATCCATGATGATGTTGAAGATGGGTATGTTCAGGCACAAGAAGACAACAATCCAGAGTTAGATGATGCTATGGAAGACAACAATATGGATGGTATAGAAAATGATGATCCAAATACATCTGGTAACAATATAGATGGTCTATAGTCAAATTTCAATGATGATGAAGATGATGTAGGTCAAGATGAGGATGATGATAATATTAAATACTTGAAAGAACATATGAACATTGACAATGATACACTGGATGACATTGTAGCATACAATAATGTTAATGACCAAGACTTCTAAATTTTCAGAATTATTTGCAATCCATGTTTAAAAAAGGATGATTCTTATGGCCTAAAATTTGAAATGCTTTAGTAATATTATGTTGTGTCAGCAATAAATTACCTATTGCAATATCCTTAAATTGTTCAATCTTGGTATGAATTGTTGGCAGAAAAAAATTAGATTACTTGGATGCTTCTTCCATTCATTTTGTATCAACATATGTTTGTGAAGACACAAAAGTTAATAATTTATTAATGTACGTAACTCACAATTATTTAAATAAGCAACTTTTTTACTTTATTATTTTTAAATAGTTTCCATTTTTATGTTGAACATGTAATAATGAAAAATAAGCTCAGATTTTCAAAAAAAATAGCAGCTCTACCAACATCCACAATAAATGCTTTATTGTATCAGCATATTCATTCACATCAGCACAGTATTGAGGCTCAATAACTGATATTCATTCAAATATAAGAAGAAATAAGTATGACAAATATAAGAAAAATAGAGAATGATAAAACAATCATGGAGAATCTCTGATAATAAGATGTTCTCCATTATATTGTTTCAATTGATATTATAGTGCTCTTCTTTAATAATCCCAGTGTTATCCCCTCAAGTTATTGTGGAAGTATGAAAGGAATTTTAATTCTTAAGTTGATGGAAACCAATCAAAATAATTTCTCTAAAAGGACTTGTAATCCTTAATAGGAGCCAATTAAAATAAATTATTTGAAAGGACTTTAATTCACACCTAACCAGAAATCAATCAAAGCATCCACACAGTAACAACAAATGTGCCCTGATAAATCTTGCAAACTTAAATAACTTGAAAAGATCACTTTGGAGACAACAAAGCAATAAATAAGCATGAAAATTTGACACAACAATTGAACACTGAAAATGGATTATGAATTATAATTAGTCATCTCCATTATATTGCCTTTTAAATAATATGCATTATAATAGAAGTTTTTCAATATGAAATGGATGGGCAGATGGGTGCAATCTATCTTCTTACTTATGTCTACTATAATGGAAATGAAAATATGAATGATGGTGATCTTCAATCAGGTCTTGTTCTCCCTTTATATATGGGAGGCAACAAGCTATAGACCCATTACAAAAAGGTATGATGTTTGATAACAAATAGTTAATTAACATAAATGAAAACATAACACTTTAGCACATGAATGCATTGATCCGTTAATCTTCCAATAGGTGATTGTGACCGTGACTTAAGATCTGTTCAAGGATCCTATTCCATGATAATGCACCACCTTCAGAGTGTATCTTCCTTATGATTCCAGCTGGTCTTTAAGCTCCAATGGTTGCCCCTATGTATTTGTTGCATCTCTAGTTTGGTTGATGAACAAGTTGATGGCAGAGAGATGATGAGAGTATTCCTCCTTAGCATAAGTTTCCATGTTGGAAATTGCACCCTTCATATCGTATTCCAGATACATCATCTTTTCAAGTTGTTTATGTGTATTTTGTAACACCATCTCTTCATCGTTTATTTCTTACAATGCAGTAGGTAGATACATGGCGAGCTCATCCTTCCAATCATCTTGCTCCCTAGGATTTTCAAGGCTATCATGGAGTGCAGGATGAAAATCAAAGCAGTTACTTGGTCCTCTTTGATCCTATTGTGGTATTTGTTGTGTGATTCTACTAGCTTATTGTATGTTTGCAATGTCCGACCTTCCATGGCTTTCTCATTTAGGAGCTCCTCCCTTTTTTCAATCATTTTTCCATGCAATCTTTCATTCTCCACAAGTGTTGAGTGTGTTTGTATAAACAATTTCCAATATTCATCAACACAATCCATCATCCTGATGAATCTTTCTTTGATTATCTCAGACACAACATTATATTTAGTGGTTTTTATTCTTGTTTCCAGATCCTTGCATTTCTCTTGAGACTTCTGATGACAGTGTTTCCAGTAAGCTACATCTACTAATGCATCTAACTAGTATTCTTTTTCCACTCTCTATCCATGGGGAATATAATTCAGATCTGGAAGAGGAATATGTTTTATCTCTGTGACTAGCCATGTCCTTCCTTAATTTATCATTTTCTTTTATCAATTTTTCAACCTGTGCCTTACTGAACTTTGCAACATTATTGTTTAGCTCAGTTGTTTCAATGGGGTTAGTTTCCCCCACCCTATGGACCAAAAGATTTCCAAACACTTGGTTTGGATTACTGATGACAACAGGCCTTTTATCTTGAGATCCATACAATGCCCAAATTAGTAGGGTGGCTTCATCTGGGTTGTACCCTAATCCTGAGTACATTTTATCACTTGCCTCTTCTGTTAGATGCATTGTTTTGTCTCCTCTTTTCTGAAAACTTTCAAACACTATTGCAAATTCGATATCCCATCCTAGTAAGAGTAGTACCCCATCCTCTTGAAGTAATTATTTCCCCCTTTTGGGGGTGATAGATTCTAACTCTTTGTCTATTTCTTTTCTCAACTCTTCCAAGTCGATTTCCTGCTACTCAGGAGTGATATCCTTCATCCTTTGTCTTAGCATTCTACCTTTATGCTCATAAAAAAATTATTTAAATTTAGAAGTCTTGATAAAATCACTATCAAAAATAAATTATTGCCCATCCTTGACTTTCACGTCATCAAAGAGTTCATTCGATGCTTCAAATTTGATAATGTTTCATTCTGGAGGTGGCCCATATTGTGTAACTATAGGGGCGCTTATCTTTTTGACCTCATCATCCTCCTCATCACTCTCTTCTACATCTTCTTCACTCATGGTTGTATCTACAGAGAAGTTCATTTTTGGAGTGGGCTATGAGGGTATGTAATCAAGAGGCTCTATTTCCTTAGCCTGCATTCTTGAATAAGTTGTTTGAGGTGCTTCAAAGACATCTAGGGGTACATTTTTTATTAGCTCATCCACATGAGTGATGAGCTAATCAATTCTTTCTAGAGTATCATGTACTTCATTAAATCCCCTTGAATAGGATGGGACATTTCCTTTCTTCCAAGTCTCAACAAGCACAACTTTGTTATATGCAGTCATCTTGTCTTTTGTTGAGGCCTCATCATAATTTCTTATTAGATCATCAACAGAGAATTGGTGTTCATACCTTGATATTCCTTGTGACAATTTTTTTCTTGTGAATAAATTTCCCTCTGTATCAAAATTCTTTCTTTCATTACCCAACGATAAATTGTATTTTTCCAATTTTGTATCAATTTATTCATACCTTTCACTGGTGACTACTATAAAATCTCCAAAACACAAAGTGCTAGGCATGATAGACTACTTATTGTATCTCTTAAGATGTCTTGCATCAGATTTAGCCAATTGTCACACAATTTCCAAATAGGCTATTCTGTCTAAAACTATTTTTGGCAATAGATGTAGAGCTCCTTCAAACCCATAGACTCTAATCACAGTGCAATCGGGAAATGCATACCAATCCCCCTAGTTATGATTTACCTTTTTCCTTAGGTCCTTTTCCTTTGGTCTCAAGAATTTTTGTATTTCAAGGGACAAGTTATAATTACATGGATGTCCCAACAATTTCAACAATGGCTTGACAAAATATTCCTCAAAGTACAGATAGTGTGATCTACCATATCTGTTATCCCATATCGAAGTCCACATTTGTATAGGTTTATAATTACCACTTTCATCTACATCTCTTATCCTTAATTCTTCTCCCCATAACCCTCTAATTTGTCCTTCATGTAGAAAAAAATGCATAAACAAAGAGTAATGTTTGAAATCATGAATTCTATCACTTTTTCTTTTGATCCTTCCCATCCCCTGGTTCAGAGCATTGGCTAAATAATTGAAATAGTCAAATGCTCTAGCATCTTTGCTTTGTATGTCTATAGCCAGGACCATTGGGGCAATTGACAGAGGGGTGGGACCACTACTCCTAACACTTGTCCAGCTAAATAATATGTATATTAAAAATATTCTTCAAATAAATCCTCATGAAATGGAGGGTTTTCATTACTAGAAAACCTTTTGAGTTGGCTACCTTCATCCTTGGGCCTGTGTAGTGGTAGCTTCCATCTTTTATAGCTTGTTTCCATGTGATGGTACTCTGTTAGAAGGTCTTTGATTGTAAATGGTAAATCCAAAGAGCATTCCAATTGAAAAACATTAGATATGAGATCTTTGGAGATAATGAGAATGCCAGACCCATTGTGTGATAGAATAACTCTTCTTTTAGGGTCATATTTGTTGGCTAGAGTTTTAACCAACTCTGTATTAACAAACACATTGGGTACCACTAATCTTCCTATGTTCAATCTCCATAGACTGCAAAATGGTTGAAACCTATACTATTTCCTATAATGGTATATGAATAACTCATATCCCCGCCATGGTGTCCACACATATCCCAAACCTTTGTGCTTGTCCCATAAATTATCCACGAAAGGATTTGTCTATGCACTCCTTTTAGGTCTCGACCCTGACCCCGGGCATTGGTCAATTAAGTCTTGGTTTAGAAGTCTTTTCTCTATTTTTTGTTTCTTAATTTTTGGCTTTTCTGAGCTTTCTTCCATTGTTGAATTTTCTTATAAGTCTTTATAGAAGCAACTTCTTAGTCAGTTTTTGTATACTTACTTGGATTTTCTTTCACTGGTTCTAAGTTGTGTAATAATGGTGAATTCTCAACTTCCTTTCTTCTACTCTCGCATCCAACGAATCATTTTCAAGTCTTAATGAGAAGATGTGATCAAATTGAGGTATAATTAATTTAGCTCTAGCTCATAAACGCTCTACTTGCTATCAATCTTGTCATCAAGAAGAGCATTTATTTTGAATATCTCAACGATATCCTTGATACATCACATCAGTCAAAAACAATCATCATCATTGCATCGGTGAGACCATGATTCCATTTTCACCGATAACCACATTCTTCATCAATGAACTCCTTCCTTTCAGGGTATCGGCAGGACGCCAGATAATGTCTCCCCAATGTGCCCTAGTTCCTCTGATATCCTTCCTTAACATGTATTTGATGGTTCATGGTCTTATCAGTTCATCAGGAAGACCCTTGTTTTCCTTCCTTTGATAGGTTTCACTTCCTCTGATGCCTTCATCCTTTTATCGTTGCATCAGGGGAACCATACTTTATGTTGGCCCAATAGCCTTATGTTCCCTCGATAGACGGTTCATGGTCTTATCGGATCATCAGGGAGACCCTTTTTTTCCTTCCATCAATAAGTGTCACTTCCTCCGATGCCTTCATCCTTTTATCATTGTATTGGAGGAACCAGACTGTATGTTGGCCCGATAGCCTTATGTTCCCTCAATAGACAGTTCATGGTCTTATTAGGTCATCGGGGAGACCCTTGTTTGCTTTCCACCGATAGGTGTCACTTCCTCTGATGCCTTCAGCCTTTTATCATTGCATCAAGGGAACCAGACTTTATTTTGGCCCGATAGCCTTTTGTTCCCTCAATATACTTTCACCACATGTTGAACTTTGTTACTGTATTATGTATCACTCCATCAATGGGATGTTGTGCTCCCTTCCACCGATATGTTCTAGTGTTGCTGATATTATTTATTTAATTTTTTATAATCCCTAAGATATGCGCATAGGACCAAGCAATCATGAATTTAGCCAAAAAAATCTAAGAAATAATTTTAAATAAAATTTATAAAAAAATCTTAAAAAAGAATATTAATCAAATGGTGTTATCTCATTCATTATGCATTACGCTCCAAAGTATGCTCCAAATTAGGTGCATAATTAGATGTTAAATTAGGCACTCATTTCGGTGCTACAGTCGGAGCTAACTTGGCAAAACTCGGTGCCAAGCTCAATTCTATACTCAATATTGAATTTGGCGATGAACTTGGTATTAAACCCGATGTTAAAAATGGAGCTAATTGGCACAAAATTTAGCGCCTTCTTGTTTTGGTCAGTGCAATCAACACCTAAAATAGTGCCATCTCAATAAATAGCACCAACTTTTTCAAATAATTGGAGAAAAATGCATTAAAATAGTGGGTGGAAGCAAAAAAGGGAAAGAATCACAAGGATTTGTTGTAGTGTCTACTATACAGTCCATGATAGGCTACGACCCAATCAACATCAACACCTATAATACAGTTAGCAACACCACCAACAGGCACTAATCCCTTTGTGACCTCAACGAACACCATGAATACTACCTCAAACAATCCTCCTGGATGCAAGAGAGTAAGATTTTTCAAGTTTATCACCCACACCCATGGTTAATGTCAAGGGTCCCACATATAGTCATGTTATCCCTCAAAACAGTGCTACATAAGGACAACAATGTACACATACCAGGATTCCAACAAAACTAGGGTTTTGATCAAATACATTTACACTAAACACGTCACAACAAGGTACCCATGCACAACCTAGAAGCCAGAACACACAAGGGCAACCCAATATAAAACAACATATACACATATACCTTAGGTACAACAGCAAACACCTTCATACAACTACCATGTACCTACACAAAATGTGGGAGCCGACGATTCAAATTACTTACAAAACCCACAGGTGGATGCTCTAACTACATAACTTCTTGCTTTACAAAAACAAGTGGAGAACATGCAAGTAACAACCAAAAAACCCTACAACATGCAGGACTTGCATCCATACCCCTTTGATAGGAGCATCTACATGCCTCCTTTTCCACAAGGATACACAATTCTGATCCTTTTAAAGTGTAAAGGGACAAACAACCCAATAGAGCACATTAGAGAATTCAGCACGGCTTGTGTTGACATTGCCTCAGAGCACACATACTTGATAAGATTATTCCCTAGAATTCTTATGGGTCCTACACTTGAGTGGTTTTCATGATTACCTGGTGGCATAACAACATGGTCCAAATTGGCCAACAAATTTGTAGATAATTATGCCTTTAACATTAAAAACAATATTACATTAGCCACCTTGTGTACCTCAAAACAAGAAGAGGGAGAGTCCTTTATCAAATAATTCTAGAGATGGAGAAACTTGGGAAGCTGATGCCAAATAGAGATCCTTGAAAAGAAAAAGGTGGACATTTTTGTCAAAAACCTCCTAGATTCTTTAAAAGATCCCTTGCAAGTTCATTGTTGTGCACACTTTCCAAACCTAGTGGAAAAAGGAACAATGATTGAAAGATCACTTGTCGCTAAAGGCTCCCTTAGATTTTCTAAGAGTACCAATAATCAACAAACGTTCAATGACAAAAAAAATACTAGTCTCGAAACAAAAATGTCATGAATGACGGGGTTGTCGATACCAAAGTTGTAAACAAAAATTGTCCTATTGTCACTCTAAGAGGACCTGAAGCCTCAACAACTACACCACAAACCCCTACACCAATGGAAAATGCCCTACAAAACAATCAGGGACTAGGACAACAAAGAACACCTAGGCAATACGTTAAATGTGAAATACACTCCCCTCAAAGAACCCATTGAAACTGTATTGAAGAAACTTGTTCAATCAGGTGTCATACAACTCCAAGAACCTACATCTTATGTGTCTTATTTTAAACCCTCTTGATGGGACGATAACACATTTTGTAAATATCACCGAGGTAAAGGACACAAAACATCCGCTTGTAGACAATTGAAAAATATTATTCAGGACCTTATCGAGGACAGAGCAATCCAGGTAGAGGGAAAACAACAACACACTTCCAATCAAGATCACATGATCTACAAGACCCCTTCAAGACAACGGTTTGGGGAAAGCCTCTAATTCAGGTACTAAAAAAAATAACACCACCAATTATACAGTTACTAGCTATACTTATGAGAAGATCCTCCATCTTCGCACTGCAGATGAACACATCAATAAAATTACCATCAAGAAGACCCCAAAGTGTGTTGTAAACACTCACAAAACTAAAATAGCCATACCTACTCCTTCACTTCCCAAGTAATCTCAAGCCAAAGGCCATTTTAAATTGTTGGATCAGGTAGAGAAAACTCTAGCACAAATATCCATATTGGAACTACTATGCACATCACCCAAGCATAGGGCCATCCTAGATAATATGTTGAAAGAAACCTCGGTCCCAGACAACCTCAATGTCAATCGATTTCAAGCCATGGGTGGATTCCTTGCAAGCTCTCACCATGTTACCTTTTCTAACATAGACTACTCAACCCAAAAGACAAACCATAATGACTCACTACACATTGAATCCTTCATCCATCAAAATAGAATCAAGTGAGTCTTAATAGATGGCGGAGCTGGATTGAATGTTTGTTCCTTAAAATTTGTTAAGGAACTGCGTTTTTCTCATGTGTAGATAAGACAAAGAGCATAGTCATAAAAGGTTATGATTATGATGAACAATCCTCCCAAGGAACAATAACACTTCCACTCCAAGTGGGACCCATGACGTTGGATACTACTTTCCAAGTATTGGATCTGGAAATCCCTTATAATCTTTTCCTCGATTGACCATGGATTCATGCCATGAAGGTTGTTCCCTCCATGTATCATCAATGCCTAAATTTTCCCTACCACATAACAAAAATTACTATCGAGGTTGACCCTAATCTCTTTGAGTATTGCACTAACTTGCAAGATGTCTCTGAACATTAGGTGCCACTTAACCATGAAGCCTCGACCTGAAACTCATCCAAATACATTGATTCCTTAAAACTCACCAGAACATATGCTATCCCTCAATCATTTTCCTCCACATCCTCTACTTTTGCTACCAAATCCAAGGGCCCCGAGATCTAGATCCAAGACAAGGGATGTAGAGAGTACAACATGAACATTGCCTTCTACATCACCACAATACCAAAATCACCAAAGACATATGGAAAGTTGTGTTACAACATAGAACCTAAGGTCTTGATTCATATACCTCCCAAAACTACTTTCCTGAAATGGGGAGACCTTGGAAAAGAAGATATTGAGGATGTGTTTGACTGGGTCTATAAAGAAGATGAGACACCACTTCCAATAGAGCAATATGGTAAAGGGTTTATGATGATGCAAGCAAAAGGGTATGATGGAACCAGTGGTTTGGGAATAAACAAGAATGGACGAAGAGAACCCTACATACCTATTAAATGGGGGAAAAATCTTGGGTTAGGATGGAAACCACTGAAGGTGGGTACCACTAAAACCGAATTTCCTTCAAATAAGGAAGTACGTGTTTCTGAATGTGTCAAGACATCGGAGGATTCTAAGGATGAAATTTATGACAAAAAATATTCCAACAACTGGGAATGGGAATCCTATGCCTCTAGCACTTATGAGACAATAACTCAATCCTTACCTTATCGGCTGCTTCCCCACCTTTTGTAAATATTGATGATGGCATTGCCCTAGTCTACCCACAACTAGTTGACTGGGACCAACAAGGTTGTATCATTTTGGATACCTTTGATAACAACGAAGCTATTATTGAGTTCATGGGACTAAGAGAAGGAATTCCACAAGGAGATCATAAAGCTAAATTCATGATAGAACTTGATGTGGAAACATACTTCAGGGAGACTATATCACCCTCTAGTTGCAAAAAGAATAATAAAGATAAAAAGGAAAGGTATTTGGGTGAAAACTGTGAGGATGTATTGAAAGGTGAAAACCTCCCTGAGGTGCCTAAGGATGGAGGGTTGGAATTTCTTCCCATCACACAAGAGCGATCACCGATGCTAATTGAAGACACACAAGAGGTCAACAGTGGAGCACTTGAAGATCCTAAGATAGTGTTACTAGCAACTTCCTTGACAAAAGAAGAAAAACCAAAATTCCAAGCATTCTTCACATAGTGCAAGGGTAATTTTTCCTGTTCATATGCTGACATGCCTAGGTTGGACCGTGAGCTAGTCTTACATAACTTGTTGAATCTAGATGCTAAACTAGTAAAGAAAAAACTCCAAAAAATGCATCCGCAAATCTTCTTGTTGGTCAAGATAGAACTAAAGAAACTCCTAGATGTTGGCTTCATCAGGTCTATTGATTATGCAGATTGGATCTCCAATCTAGTACCTATCACCAAACCAAATATGAAAATACGCATATGTACTGACTTCAAAGATTTAAACAAGGCGTTCCCTAAAGTTGGCTTTCCTCTCCCCAACATTGACATGATTTTGGATCTTACAGTAGGACACAAGATGTTGTCCCTTATGGATGGTTTCTCTGACTATAATAAAAAATTTATTGCTCCAAAAGACCAACATAAACCAGCTTTCACTTGTCAATGGGGTACCTATTGCTGGAACGTCATGCCTTTTGGGCTGAAAAATGTAGGAGCTACATACCAGCAGGAAATTACTGCAATATTTCATGATCTAATGCACACACTAATGGAGGACTATGCTAATGATATCCTAGCAATTTCATTAACCAAAGTTGATCATCTAAAGGTTTTAGACAAATTCTTTCAATGACTAGAACAGTACAAGGTCCGTCTCAACCCAAAGAAGTGTGTCTTTGGGGTAAAGTTTGGAAAAATATTGGGATTCATCGTCTCATAGCAAGGAATAGAAGTTGATCCCACCAAGGTAAAATCCATCATAGACATGCCTCCCCCAAAGAATATCAGCCAATTAAGATCCTTACAGGGGAGACTACAATCTATTAGGAGATTCATTGCTCAACTTGCAGATAAATGCCATCAGTTTCAATACCTGTTACGTAAAGTGATCTCGTTCATATGGACCGACAAGTGCTAGGAATCCTTTCAATAGATAAAAGAGTATCTCCTAGCACCACCCATGTTGATGCCACCAATACATGGGAAGTCCCTCATATTATATGCATCTACAACCACAACGACACTAGGGGCACTACTTGCTCAAAATGACCATGAAGAAAAGGAAAGAGCAATCTACTATATTAGTAGGACTTTGGTGGGGTATGAACTCAACTACACTTATATTGAATGGGCCTGCCTTACAGTGGTATTTGTAGCATAGAAACTATGAAATTACATGTTGAGCCACCAAACAAAGCTGGTAGCAAATTGATCCACTCAAGTATCTTCTCAGTAGAGAAATTTTAATAGGGTGATTAGAAAAATGAGTCATGGTCCTTAGTGAATACGACATCCAGTATGTTGAGTGCATGATAATCAAGGGGCAAGTAATTGCAGATCAACTTATAGATACACCAACACAAACAAAACATCCCCTCATCACTGATTTTTTGGATGAGTAAATTTTTACTCTTGAGAAAGATGATGTATGGAAGATGTACTTTGATGGCTCCCATACCAATCATGGATCGAGTGTTGGAATATTGTTCATCACCCCACAAGGTGACACAATACCGAAATCATTCAAAATTGCATTCGCTTGTACAAACAATATTGTAGAGTATGAGGCCCTATTAACAGGATTGCATATGGTAGTCAAGTGGAAGATCCAAAGTATATAGGTCTTCAGATATTCACAGTTAGTCATCAATCAGGTCAATGATGACTATGACACAAAGGATGAGAAATTGACTCCCTATAAGAAAATGGTCGAAAGCTTCAAGCTTTACTTTGTCAATGTCACCTTTTGTTAGATACCCCACATACAAAATAGAGTAGAAGACACCATGGCAACCATCAGATCACTCTTGGACATACCTAATAACGTGTCATAGTATAAGTTCTTAGTGGAATAGCTATTGGTCACCACTTTTGACGTCCTAGAATCTGAAATGGTTTGTGAACTTGTTTGTCCTGAGTCACCTTGGTATCTGGACACTTATAATTATCTCCATTCCCAAATCTTACCTGATAACTTATCCAATAGCCAACGTAAGAAATTTATCCGAAAAGCCTCCTATTACGCCATCATCGGGGATACCTTGTACAAACGTTCCTTTAACAATGCCCTACTTTAATGTCTCGATAACAATGAATCACAAACAACCATATGTGAAGTGCACCAAGGAATTTTTGGGGCTCACTCAAGTGTTCCTACCTTAGCTAAAAAGATTATGCGGATGGGATACTATTGGTCGACTATGGAACAAGAGCCATACCTATTTTTCAAAAGATGCAGATAATGTCAAGTTCGTGGTGATCTTATTCATGCTCCAACATAGGAAATAAGGCCCATCACTTCGCCTTGGCCACAAATTCATTATAACTACCATTGAATACTTTACCAAATGGGTAGAGGCCATTCCCCTTACCTACATCACTGGCAACCAAATCACTAAGTTCATTCTTCCCACTATGGTATTCCACAATCCATAATCACAGACAATGTTCATCCCTTCAAAAACCAGGACGTCCGTGAACTATGTGAACAATTCCACATTCAACACCATTTTTCCACTCCTTACTACTTGCAAGGCAATGATCAAGCCGAGGCATCCAATAAAACCATCATTAAAATCCTTAAGAAAATTGTCAATGTCATTGGCCGTGACTGGCACATCCAACTCAACCATGCCTTATGGGCATATCGAACCAGCATTCGTACTCCCACTAGAGCCACCCCATTTTCCCTAGTCTTTAGTTTGGAGGCTATTCTCCCCATTGAGGTCGAATTCCCCTCAATCTGAGTGTCCATGAAAGGGTTAATCAATGATGAAGAGTACAAAATATTTAGGCTACATGAGCTAGAATTACTAGATGAGTGAAGACAAAAAGCACTGACCCACTTACAAGCATATCAAAACTGTCTTTGCAAAAGTTACAACAAAAGGGTCTTGGTCATACATTTCAATATTGGTGACCTAGTACTAATGCAGAATCTTAAAAACCAAGCAGAACGAGATAAACCTGGTAAGTTTGAGCCTAACTGGCTAGGCCCTTATGTCATCACAACTTCCTTTGGTTCCAACACATATCAGTTATCTAATCGAGAGGGAGAACCATTATCTAAGCCTATAAATAGCTTGCACCTACGCAAGTTTTACACATAGCTTCAGAAAGCTCAGTCAAAATCCACAAAATACAACAAAAAAAATGAAAAAATGAAGAAAAACAAAAAATAAAAATAGTAAAGAGAAATAATCCATCCAATAGTGAAAACCATCTCAATGGCGCTTTGGATAAGTACCATGGTGAAAACCTGGAAAACAGATGCCATGTGTAGATAATCTTTGCTTCATCATCTATTATCACTTCATAGGGGACCTCTTTCCACCTTCACCCATGTTAATATAACTATCCATCCTTCATTCTACAACACCCACAATGAGAGTGGTTGCTAGTCCTATGGCTTGAGATCGGTTGATCCTCACATCATACCGCGCAATCATTCTTACCATCCCATCCCACACGGTACCTAACCGGGGGAAAATACCTAACACCCATTCTTGACGGAATAAACCTCTAAGAATTTCAGGGCCTAACACACTTGTAAAAATACAAAAACATTTAGAAAATGTGTCGAAAACACCAAACCATTCAAAAAATGTCAAAACTCCAAAACAAATCCAAATAATTAGAATACTACAAAAACAAAGTCAATGTATGTCATGTCAGTCTTTGTCATAATTGAACAATGTTTCCTCTATGACTAGATGTAGGCAAGGCCATCTATTGATGTGCCCCTGAGGCATTAGGTCAGTCTTTTTAGGTTTGTCAAAATAAAATCATGACTCAATCCTTCGTCAATGAGACAAAGTCATTGGTCATGTCGAACTATGAGGTCTCTACATGTATAACGTAGGCAAGGCCATTAATCTATGAGCCCCCAAGGCCACACTAGGTCATCCCATTAGGGTTCATCGTATTCACTATCACACACATTAGATATCTTCAAACTAAACAAATATTTTTCAATCAGTCCTATCAGTCAGAGTCTGGTCGAACTATGTGGTCTCTACATGTACTATATAGGAAAGGCTTAACCCCCAAGGTCTTAGATGTCAGTCCTCTTAGGGTTTTGTCATGTTGGTCATATCACATGGTCATACAATGAATGACTCGAACACAAGGTCACAAACGATGCATAATCAAACCAATCCAAATCAACAAGTCTATCAAATCAAACATTTAAGAGTCTTCAAGATGTGTCTTTCTTGACATCAGAATATTTGCTATCAACCAATTTATTCAAGATAGGTCTTTCCTGAATCAACATCTAATCTATCAAATCAGTCATTTAAGAATCTTCAAGATGTGTCCTTCTTGACATCAAAATCTTTTCTGTCAACCAATTTATTCACGATATGACTTTCCTGAATCAACATCAAATCTATCAAATCAAACATTTAAGAGTCTTCAAGATGTGTCCTTGACATCAAACTCTTCTTTGTCAACCAATATATTCAGGATATGTCTTTCCCGAATCAACATCAAATCTATCAAATCAGTCATTTAAGAGTCTTCACGATGTCTCCTTGATGTCAAACTCTTCTCTGTCAACCAATTTATTTAGGATATGTCTTTCTTGAATCAACATCAAATCTATCAAGTCAATCACTTAAGAGTCTTCAAGATGTGTCTTTCTTGATGTCAGACTCTTTCCTGTCAATTGTCAGATCTTCAAGATGTGTCCTTCTTGACATCAGACCCTGTTATGTCATCTGTTCAGGATGTGTCATTCCTAAATCCCGACCTTGGCATTAATCAAATTCAACATTTCAATCTTCTTTAGGATGTTTCTGTGGACATCAAATCTGCAAATGGTTAGCAATTTTAACATAACATCTTCATGTTAGTCCCTTGCAAAACATTAGATTTGAAATCCCTATGAAATACTTGACTATGATGAAACATGCAAATTATATAAACAAAGATAATCAAATGTAAGCATATAAAAGCATAGTCAAAACTTTATTCCATAGTGGATTGGTGTCACATGTGCTAGTGACCCTTTCCCAATCCTTGATCAAAGCTCAAATGATAAAATGCAAATGGAGATGATGGATTGATGATGAACAAGATCAAATCTCAAATGAAGAGAGTAACCTTGCATGAAATTGTGAAGATTGTGAAGGATTTGCTCAATGTTGAAGCCTCTATTTGAAGATTTCAAATGCTAAGATTGTTGAAGAGGGAC